>CAUYON010133135.1:0-43746 GCA_963573935.1 Arctocebus calabarensis
CCTGTAGTCCCAGCTACTTGGGAGGCGGAGGCAGGAGACTCGCTTGAGCCCAGGAATTGGAGGTTGCTGTGAGCTGTGATGCCACGGCACTCTACCCAGGGTGACAGCTTGAGGCTCTGTCTCAAAAAAAAAAAAAAAAAAGAATACATGGCTATCCTGTAATGATGCATATGGAGTGTGTGTGTGTGCTCAGGCAATTGTTTTTTGAAAAAACGAAGGATCTCAACCTTAATCTTGTGTTGGAATACAGTCAAACAGAAACCGTGCCATGTTCTGAATTTTGTCATAACATGTTTGTATTTGGGAAAAATTATATAGTCCACTGGAAAATTGTTACTGATAATATTAATACTTTGTTTGATTATGACTTGATTATTATAAGAACATGGAAAGTCAGTAGATTTAGGTTATGTAAAAATATGAACATGTAAGGTAGTGCTGTATTTGATTCATGTTATTTCATAAAACCATCCATACAAATATTTTAAGAATGCACTTTGTCTCTCTAATACATGTTATCTTCTAGAACAGCAACCTAATATACTAGCTGATAGTCTTTCTTCATATACTCTTAGCAAATTCAGACATCTAGTTTGTTATATTTACTATAGACCATACAAATTTGACAGCGAGGCAAGGGGAAACAAAACCTTTCTATAGATCTGGACACTTTTATGGAAAGAATGTTTTTAATAGGGCTTACAAGTAAGTGCTTTTTGATAGTTTTATAGGTAATTATATAAGTTTGATAACTTTGTAATTATATAGGTAGTTGATAACTTTGACTGGAAATTTTAATGTTTTTAAATACAGCAAATTGAGCAAAGCTTTTTTTTTAAATTAAATCATAGCTGTGTACATTAATGCAATCATGGGGTACTGTGTGTTGGTTTCATATATAATCTGAAATGTTTCCATCAAACTGGTTAACATTACAGATCAGAAATGTTTTCACATAGTAAATGAGAGAATCTCATGAATGTTATGTCAATCAGGTTGATGAAAATATCTCAGATTGTATGCGAAGCCCGCACACTGTACCCCATGATTGAACTAATGTACGCAGCTATGATTCAATAAAAAAAAAGAAAAAAAAAACTGGTTAACATAGCTTGCATGGCATTTTCTTAGTTATTGTGTTAGCAAAGCTTTTTAAACAATGATGGTTACTCAGCCTCATTCTTGAGACCTAAGAATAAAGTTTCTGTTAAACATGACTTCTTGGGAGGGGAAAATGACACCTTTTTAAACAATTAACTTTGAAAAACCATGTAGGATTCAAACTTTCTGTTGTTGTTGTTCTTAAACATTGAGATAACAAAGTTGGAGGGGAAATCAGAATCAATTATATTTCTATAATTGCTATGAGAGAGTGTTGTTAAAGGAAAGAAGATACCAAATTGGAAAAAAAAATGATAGAGGAAAAGGATAGTTAGAGAATCCCAAGAATGGAAAGCAGAAACCTAATTGTAAGGACTTCAGCCACAAGCTGCACAAAAGTACCTTAGGTCTGAGGTCCTCTGGAATAAATCTTTGGTGGTAACAACAGTCCACAACAGGGATACTTTTATATTTATAGTTTATTCTCCATTATTGCCAGAGGCCTCAAATCCCACATAGTCAAAATCTCCATTCACTGCTGCCTGCTGGGCATTTAACAAGGGCTCTTGTAACAGGACCCAGAACAAGTATGAACATGAATAAAGAGTGCAGGGGCCAGCCGGGCACCACAGGCTGCGAGGGAGCCAAGTGGAGGGATTGGAGGGAAACAGAGAAAGCAGACAATGACCCTCAGTGCCTCAAGGCATGGCTTCAAAACGTGTCAACACCAATTAAATTGTAAAAGCTCTGTCAGCTTCTGAAAAGTCATCCAGACAGGAACAAGACAGTACATAATCAAAGGACAGGGACGCCATTCTGTATGGTCCACACTAGGCCTTGTGTACACATGTACGCCTGGCAATTTGTGATCCATATGTGAGCCTTCAAGAATAGTCTGTCCTTAAAGGTGTAAATACCCTTCTTCTGGGAACTCGCTTGGTTTAACACTGGAGGATCTTGAAAACCTTTACTAGCAGGTAACCAATGGTGGCTTCCATAGGTAAATTGCCTAAAGATATAACTATGTCTAAAACACGCACTATAGATTATGCCCATGGACCCACAGATGAGCTAAAGAATAATTGCTAACATTCTTGGCTCAAGCAAAACAGTGTCCAAGAAGCTATCTGTCACGAACTACTTTATGGAGAGTTTTCTTTGTTGGCGAAAGATTCTGTGGAATCAATCCTTTCTGACAATAGGACATTCTGACAACAAGGAATCTGCAGGGGCTTGTTCTAAGTGGTTACACAGGTAAGAAGGTATTTTGAGTTTCCTATTTGGCCCTGGACAGTGTTAATATGGCTTCAAAGAATTAATCGGTTCTAGACAAGGGTCCCCTAATCTCAACTCATGAAATAGTCTCTGTCTCTCTCTTTCTCTCTCTCTCTCTCTGTTTTTCTTTTGCCTGCGGGTAACTGTGATAGGTATGACCAATTTATTGGATGGTTTTCAAAGTGACAGGAGAGTTGGAGAAGAGAAAAAATACATTTTATAGCTAGGAGGGAAAGGTAGGGAGAACTGTCAAAGTATTTCTCACATATTTTAAGGCTAAGTAATTTTCTTGGTCTTCAGAACTTTTTTACTCACCAGATCAAGTAAAATGCCTGAGGTTTGAGGTAGATAGGTTTATGCTCTAATGACATTAAAGTTCCATGTATGGTCATTTAAAAAAGATAAATCACTTGAAAAAATTACTCTTACCTATTTTTTTTAAGAAGAACACTGCTTAGTAAAGAAATTTAGAGTGAAATTAGTAGTTTTTAGTCTAAATATCTAAAAGCTCTTAATGTATTTGAGATTACTCTTATTTTGAAGGAAAAATTAACCAGATAATAATATGTTATTTTTAATGTTATCAGGTTAAAACTGTAATTTTTTAGATTATTAGGTAAGTTTGTTTAAAATATAAAAGTTCTTTAGAAATAAATTCAATAACCACAGAAGCTAGAAAATTGGGGAACACATTTATTTAGATTTTAGTGCTGATCGTGGAATAGTCAAGATGAGATAAGTTATGCTACAGTAAAAAGGAAACTTTAGTGGCTTAAGACAGGAATGGTTTCTCACTTATACCTCCCTTCTGTGGGGCTGGGAAACTCTTCTTCCACTTGATTTCTTATCATAGCACCTCATTATCAATAAATATTTCCAAAATTGCCATGGCAGAAAAAACAGGGTAGACTCAAGCACCTACAATTAAATGCTTCTACGCAGAAGTGACACACATCATTTGTGCTCAAATTGCCAAAGCAGTTCACTGGGTTACACCTAACTTCCGGAGGTAAATGAAATTATCCTGTAAACCCCAAAGGAGAAGGAGGGGGTATTGGCAAACTACTCCTCTGATAACCAAATGTTCTTTCCTCTCTTCTTTCCCAGTATTATATTCAACCTCTCTATTGTTCTTTTATTATTTTTATTAATATTTTTGAGGCAAAGTCTCACTATGTTGCCCTCGGTAGGGTGCTGTGGCATCACAGCTGACAGCAATCTCAAACTCTTGGGCTTAAGTGATTCCCTTGCCTCGGCCTCCCAAGTAGCTGGACTACAGGTGCCCGCCACAACATCTGGCTATTTTATTGTTGCAGTTGTCATTGTTGTTTAGCAGGGCCAGGTTTGAACCTGCCAGCCTGGGTGTATGTGGCCAGTGCCCTACCCATTGAGCTATGGGCACCGCCACTATTATTATTATTATTATTTTGAACCAGAGCCTTACTCTGTCACCTGGGTAGAGTGTTGTGGCTTCATAGATCACAACCTCAAACTCTTGGGCTCAAGAGTTTGCCTTGACCTCCTGAGTATCTGTGACTACAGGTGCCCACCACAATGTCTAGCTAGTTTTCTATTTTTAGGGGAGACAGGGTCTCACTCTTGCTCAGGCTGGTCTTGAACTCCTGAGCTCAGGAATCTACTTGCCTCAGCCTCCCAGAGTGCTGGGATTACAGGTGTGAGCCTTTTCAAGCCCTCTATATGAGAGACAATCCAAATGTCTCATCCAAGCTCTTCCTCCAGCACAAAATCCAGGATCTCTGCCTAGTATTTAGAACTCAAATAAGAATGTGGCTTCTTTTGGTATGGAGACTTACAAACTTAAAAGAAAATTATTTTTTCCTTTCACTATGAATTGACTATGAAAAGGGAAGGACAGTTCTGAAACTCACTGCCACTGAAGGGTGGTAATTTAGTCAAGAGCCTCTAGAACAATGGTTCTCGGGGGCCTTTAATACAGTTCCTGTGAGTCGAGACCCACAGGTTGAGAACCGCTGCTCTGGAAGGTAATAGGGATTTTTAGCCACCAGGTTTGTGGTAGTTTGTTCCTGTAGCCCCAAGGAAACTTGTACAGTGTAGATCTGAGCTTTAAACTTTTTAAAATGAAAGATACAATGAATACATATTATTGAATATTGTGTCTTATGTGTTAAAGGAACAGTGAAGAATTAGACATTAGCATGAAAAGGTCATGTGATTTAGTACAGAGTTCTAGTTCTAATTCAGATGATCTTAGTTCCAGTTCCAAGTTTTTGAAATGGTTAAACGTTTTAACCATTAAACAAGTTCAGTTTACTTACCTATGAAAGAAAAATTATAACAAATCCTGCCTTGCGAAGCTGGGAGATTGCTTTGTGGATCCAATAAGGTTATTGATGTGGATGCCTTGGAATCAATCACTCACCAGATAGAGAAAATTTTAATTTTGGCGGTGTTGGACATCATGACAACAATAAATAGAAATAAATCCCAGACTATATATTATGATTTCTAACAATTTCTATGTAAAATGGATTTCTTTTACTGTGGTCCTTAGATTTGCAGCCGGGGGTCAAAGCATGAAGCAAACAAGTCTTGCTCTCTTCTGAGAAAAGCCATTGACTTCAAACCTTTAATTTCTATTTATTATTCTCAACTATAGCTGAAGAATGAAAAAGAATTAGAAAGAGACTCACTTCTGTGGTCTGGTACTCAAGGAAAATGCAAGGTAATGCAATTTTTAAAAAGCCCTAAAAGCTGGCTGAAAAATTTTTTTTTTTTGAGATTAAGATATTTGAATTGCCATTTACTATTTTTTTTAATAAATACATGTATTTTATTATTCTTCATTGCATTATTTCCCCCTCTACCCCCCAGTGGTAAGACAGAATTTATTTACAGAAAACACTAAAGCTTCTGGAAGAGGGAGAGAATTCAAGTGGGGAGAGAGAAGCTCTCTCCACTTCTATCCCGGTCTTTCCCCGTCTCCTCAGGGTATATATAGATGTATGGGGTTCCTTGGCCAGGAAACGAATGAATACAGTCCCTTCTGCCGGGGGCAAGGTGAATGAATGTATCAATGAATGGATACCGTCCATTCATGGAATTGAGGCCTAGGAAATTCATAAGAAATTGACCTAGGCATAGGAAATGGGGGTTCCACATTTAGTCCTAAGTGTGAAGTAAAGCAGACACTAAGGCACAGGTGTCTCCTCGGCAGTTGTCCAGCCTTTTTGGCTATTGGAGCCTCTGGTGTGGGTTGGGGATCCCCCTCCTTGCCTGTCATCCAGCCCTCTGGCTCTTCAGCTGGCTGCCACAGCACCGACACCACCAAGGAGGAGGCGGCTCCTAATCCTCTTTATAGAAAACTTAAATCTTCACTTTCTCCCTGGCCCAGTATACAACTCCTTAGCTCCATTAGCCGCCCTCCCCTCATATAACCCTCACCCTTCCCAGAACTCATTTCATGATTTCTGGCCTTTAATCACAGTAACAGTACACCCTTTCCCAACATCTTCCTTTTTCCCTTACCTAACCCCAGGGACACCTGGTTTATCGACAGCAGTTCTTCCAAGCCCACTGTTAACTCCATTGCCAAGGTAGGCTTTGCTGTTGTGTCTTCTTCCCACATTGTCACCTCTACTAAATTTTCCTCCCAGCACCTGCTCACAACAGGCATAACTCTTAGCCCTCACTAAAGCCTTACGACTTGCACGAGGCTGCTCCCTTGACATATACACAGATTTTAAGTATACTTTCCACATAATCCATCACCATGCAGCCATATGGCAAGAAAGAGGGTTCATTACCACCCAAGGTTCCTCTATTGTCAATGGCACACTCATTAAAAAACTCCCTAATGCAGCCACTCTCCCAAAGAAAGGAGCCATCATCCTCTGTAAAGGCCACCAAAATAAAACAGATGGAATTTCCAAAGGCAACCAAAAAGGCTATATAGAAGCCAAATGGGCAGCTCAATACCCCTACACCTCCCCAACCTCAGAAAGCCAGTGTCCTTTAATCATTTCCCTCCAGTATAGTCGTCCAAAGAACAGGACGATTATCTTCCCATACAGGGAAGATGATTCCTTCAACAGGGAAAATTTATTCTTCCTTCCTCCCAAGCACGAAATATCCTCTCTTCCCTCCACGATAGCCTTCAGGTTGGCTTCAAGTCTCTTTATGCCCTTCTTTTTCTACTCCTTTCTCACCCATGACTAGCTTCTCTTTTAAAACAGATGACCAGTCTTACAAAATCTGCCCCTGGGTCTCACCCCAGGGGGCCATAAAAACACCCCACACATCAGGTCCAGGGCCAACCCCCCTGGACAAGACTGGCACATTGACTTCATCCATATGCCTCTTGTACGAAAATATAAACTTCTTCTAGTTTGATTCAATACATTCTTAGGATGGGTCGAAGCCTTCGCCATAACGGGCAAGAAAATCCATGAAGTTGTCTCCACCCTTCTCCACCACATTATTCCTAGATTCGGCCTCCCCAACTCCATTTAGAGTGACAATGGCCCAGTTTTCATCAGCCAGGTCACCTCCCGAACCTCACAAGCCCTAGGAGTCCAGTGGCACTTACATGTGCCTTACAGGCCCCAGTCATCAGGGCAAGTAGAACACATGAACAACATCTCACCAAATTAGTGCTCCAACACAAACAAGATTGGATTAAACACCTTCCCATCACTTTGCTCTGCATTTGCTCTACCTCTCACAACCCCCCCCCTTCATAGCCCTTTTGAAATAATGTACAGCAGAACTATTATGCTGGGCCCTGGACCCCCACCAGACTCTATCATAGGAAACTATTTTCCCATCCTCCAGGAAACCAGGGATGAATGTAGAAAAACAATAAACCAGCTCCTATCCAAATGCTCAGCAGAGAAAGTCAGAGATCAATTGGCAGGACAAGTTTTCCTCAAATCTCCCTTGGCCCCAAGGACTCTATCTCCTCACTGGACAGGCCCCCACCTCTTGGACTCTCCCCCCACCCAGTCTGGATCCACTAGTCCCAAATAAAGCTGTGTCCTACAGAAAAACTTCCCAAACCGGAAGACCCCCACTTGAAATTGCAAGTACTATGCCCTACCACCTTAAAACTTACCAGGGTCTCTGAAGAGTTCACTTCCCCATAAATGTGTAACATTTTTCCCCAATTCTTCCCTTTTCTCCATAACTTTTCTCAAGATCCCTGGCTGCTCATACACATTCAAAGCTGGGATGGCCTCTTTGAAGCCTTGACAGATCTGTGGCTAGAACACACCTTCCAAGACTTCCCCCCTGAGGAAACCCAATCTTTCCTCTTCCTACTCCTTTTCCTTCTGGCTGCCCCTCCTGTTCATCCTGGCCCTTCTCCCCTCCCCATCAGCCCTGAATGAGTGCACAGGTTGTCTTGCTTCCTTAACCTCGAATACCTGTGAATCTTTACCAACCCCCATTCCCATGTCAGCTACACCCAGACCTCCCCTTTCACTAGCTACGCTTGTATGCCAGCACACTGTTATGTTACCAAAGCCTCTGAATGTTCTTCTGGAGGAAAGAGGTACTTGCCTGGCAAAATAATGGGCGTTGGATGCCCCAGTGGTGGAGGTGGGACTACTGTCCCTGGACATACCTCACACATGTAAGATTATCAGATGGAGGAGGAGTTCAGGACACCGCACTTCAGCAAGAACCAAGAAAAATCGCCAAAAACCTCCTGTCTTCCAGTATAACCCCTCCACCCTATAAAGGATTAGACCTCACTGTCCTGCAAGACCTACAGCAACATCCCTTCTTCTGCTGCTTTTAAACACCTCCTTCTCAGCTGCCCTGAACTCTTCCTCTCTCCTCCCCCCTGAAGATGCTGAACATGCCTTTCTTTATACCGGCGTCTTTTTAATCCCACACCTGTACCCGATGCATAGAACTCTTCCATTCCAGCAGAAAATAACACAGCTCCGTTCGGCCCCCTAACTCCAGACTTTCCACCCCTCCCTTCCACCAGTTTAACCTGCTTCAATCTCACCAGTATGGGAGACGCTGTCGGCTTTATAAAACCTGATCTCTGCTTCCTCAACTCAACTTTCCCCTTCTCTGACTCCTCCTCTGTTCCTCCAGGACTATTTTTCCTCTGTGGCCACGTCATCTATTGATGCCTGAAGGCTAACCACTCTGGTCTTTGCACCCAAGTTTTCCTCACCCCCAAGTCTCTTGTGTGAATGACTCCTCCCTAATTCAGGCCCTGACGCATCCCCGTACTTCCCGGCAGAAAAGAGGCATCTTCCTTCCAGCACCCGTCGGAGCAGGCATAGTGGCTGGACTTGGCCTGGGCATTGCAGGTATTGGGACATCAACCCACTTTACCACCAACTCTCCCTAGAATTTAATGAAGATATAGAAAGGGTAGCAGACTGTCTAGTCACCCTACAATCCCAAATTAATTCTTTAGCTGCAGAGTCCTCCAAAATTGCCAAGCCTTAGATTTACTTACGGGAGAAAAAGAAGGCACATGCATTTTGAGGGTGAGAAGAATGTTGTTTCTTTGTCAACCAGTCAGGAATAATCACAGGCGAAGTAAAAGAAAATGCCAATAACGAATCAAAGAGAGACCGACAAATCTTGAATCATCTGATCCCTGGTCCTTATTCAATTCCTGGCCTCCTAGGTTACTTTCTATTTGGGGACCACTAATTATGGTGTTTCTCATTCTCAGTTTTGGGCCAGTAGTCCTCCACTTGATCTCCCAATTTATTGACCAGGCAGACACCCCCCAAAACAACCACTGATATCCTTACCCTACGTGGATATCAACCAGTTCAGACTGAAGACCCAAGAGTGTTCCTGTAAACACCACTTCCTTCCCCGTCCCTTGTTTTTCATGACAGGCAGCCCCCACTGGTCCTCATCTGCGGGAAGCAGACAAAGAGACACCGAACCCATCGCTCTGCCTTCTTACGATAGCCTGGCAGGACCGGGGTCATAGGGCTGAATGTAGGGACCTGCTCTCATAGAACCATCCGACCTGGGAAGGAATAAGTGTGCCAATCCCCACCCGCCGAACTCTCATATTCCCACCCTGCCTTAACTCACATGATGACTTCTTTTTCGGACCCAGTCCACTGGCACCTGAGTTAACAAAGGCCACTTTGCTCCCTCAGAACCTGGACTCTGCTTCTGTTCATTCATGTCTTGAAATAACCTCCCAGAATGAAGCTCAAAGCACAGTAAGTATATTCTTTTTTTTTTTTTTCACTCTTTTTTTTTTTAATCAACATAATTTAAATGTGCTATGGAAGTTTAACTATAGGTTCAAGTGTGCCATGAGATAAAAAAAGGTTGAGAAACACCAGAGGTGTTATTCCTGGAGGAGGACTCTGGAGGTTCATAAGACACATATATCTTTCTCTCAAAAGAGGGGAATGCAATTAACTTTATGCATGGAGAGATGGATGCTGAACATTTTGAAATTTTAATTCCCTTTTTTTTTTTGTTAAAGGAAAGATTAATAGCACATGCAGTTAAAGCTTTGTTAAACTCCCTTCCAGACAGCCTCTGGGTTAGATGTTCCACTAACATCAGACACATTCATTTTCACCCCTCCAATTAAAATACAACTGGGTGAAAATAGGAAGCTCCCTTACAGCAAAGGATATCTATTAAGCCCAGAAGTCATATAAAGAATTAAAACTGTAATTGAGGATTACCTCAAACAGGAGCTCCTAATCCTTTATATTCCCATCCTTATGCAAAAACAAGGAAATCATCATAGACCTTTTGGTTACTACAGGCAGAAACTTGATCCCACAGCTAGAGGGCTTCCATGTTGTATGAAAGCCCTTGTAGCTACAGCTAATTTGCTAAAAACGATAGAAGGATTGATCATGGGCTGTCTTTTGACAATCTGTGTTCCCCGCTCTATGGAAGCTCTTCTTAACTTTCACCCTACTCAACATCTATCAGCCAGAAGACTCACGTCCTATGAGATCCTTTTACTCCCCCCACCAGTGTGATTATCACTCACTACAATTCACGTAGTTCTCTATTTCTCTCCCCCTTCCCTCTGATGAAGTTCCACATAACTTTGCAATATTGACTGGTATCTTGTTAACCCCCAGGCCAGACTTTCAAGAGATGCCACTTGACAATGATAACTTGTCTGGTCCATGGATTGCTCTTATTAGAAAGATGGCCAGGGAAACTATGGGGCTGGGAATGCTATTTATTGTCTCCTTAATAGAAGTTATTGAAAGTGGACCTTTGGGTGCAGCCACATCCATTCAATGAGCAAAACTTTTGTTTTGAGACACAGTCTTACTTTGTCACCCTCAGTAGAGTGGCATGGCATCACAGCTTACAGCAATCCCCGGGCTTAGGTGATTCTCTTGCCTTAGCCTTCCAAGTAGCTGGGACTACAGGCACCTGCCACAATGCCCATTTATTTTTTGTTGCAATTTGGCAGGGGCTGGGTTCAAACCTGCCACCCTTGATATATGGAGCCAGCACCCTACTCACTGAGCTACAAGCACCACCCCGATAAGCAAAACTTTTAACCTTTACCTGAGCCTGTGAGTTGGCCAAAGGAAAAACAACCAACATTTATACTCACTGTAGATATGCCTTGAGTTAACCCATGATTTTGTCATTCTTTGGAAATAGAGGATTTCTGACTTTGTCAGGCCCTAAGATTAAGAACAGCATCTGTGTCCTTGATTTATTAGACTCTATACAAAAACCCAGATTATTGGCCATTATCAAAATACTTGTGTACTTTCAAGCAAACACAGAGAAAAGCAAGGGAGCTGCAAAGGCAGCAGCATTTCTAATTATTAGCCATTCTTTTAGTGCCCACCGGTTAACAATGCTAAACCATTAAGGAGGAAATACCCAAGGCTCAAAGATTGGCCATTCCATAAGAACTAATCAGATGGAAATCCCAAGAATTTTAAAAATTATGTTTATTTAAAAAACGTTTTTCTTTTACAGATGAGGTCTTGCTCTATCATCTAGTCAGATAGTTCATTGTAACCTCGAACTCCTGGGCTCAAGCAGTCCTCCTGGCTCAGCCTTCCAAGTGGCTAGGACTATAGGCATGTGGCACTATGCCTAGATAACCAGGGATGTTTTCTCAATCCTTTTTTTTTCACTTTCATTTAAAAAATGTATTTTATTAAACTTGGAAAATGAGTACAAATCCCTGAGTATTTTTTTGGAGGGTGGAGTGGGCAGGAAGGTGAATAAAGGAGTTGAGCAAGGTAAGGGCATCATAGTGGCTGTTTCCAGTTCCTGCCCAGGTCAGGGGTAGGGGGGCAGTTTGAGCAGGGGTCTCAGGTCCAGAGGAACATCATGGTTAGGAGGCCTGACACGTAAGCTGCCACCAACTTCTGTCCCAGGAAGACGTGCAGGACTCGAGGCAGTTGGCTGCCAAGTTCATCCTGAAGAGGGAGCAGTAGGAAGGCCACAGAGATGATCCCCGTCAGCAAGAACAGGAGGAAGGAGCTAGTGGCCTGTTGCTGGTGGGGGTTCTCCTGGAAGTGACTGGCTGTGGGTGGTGCTGTCCCAGCAGGAGGCTCTGGGTGGGGTGTTGGGTCCAGCTGTCCTTGACACTCAAGGGGGTAGCTGGGGCTCTCAGAACCGAGGTGATATCTTTTTGTCCTACCACTCAGCCCTCAGTGCCCTCCTCAGACAGCTCAATGCAGAAGCAGTCCTGGGCATCATAGTGGCTGGGAATGGGAGCCACATGGGGAATCACAATGTCAAGGCAGGACTGAGGCTTCACATATCCTTCTGCGTCAAACACCCTGTATTTGGCAGGTGCTGTGCACAGAACTCGGAAACGAAGTGCAGTTCCTGTGGGGTTATAGAGAGTCAGCAGCTGCCAGGGTCCACTCTGCTGCTGCTAAATACTAGATCCGGGGGAAAGACAAGGATTGGGACAACGGGTCCCAAAGAAGAAGGGATGCCCTGGAACCCCCGGCCAGGGGCCCCTGGGCCCACCAACTCCTGGTCCTGGGCGCCCCATGGCGCATGCAGGCTCTGGGCGGTCGGACATCCAAGGGCAGAGCTCAGGGGACAGGGCCTGGAGTGTAGACCCATTCCCCTCTCCCAGTCTTCACCCGCTGCAGCGGCCTCCTTTCCGGGAGACTTTATCTGTGTCTCCTGTTTTCTTTATCCTAAGACAAACCTATGGTATAGCCCAAATAAATGCCCTCCCTGACTGCCTGTAAGACCGAATTCTAGACTATATTCATAACCCAACCTGTAGGGGGACCTACAAATTGATTCTTTGAGGAAAAGAAAAAACAATGTTACTAGAAACTTTCCTCTCAGGCTCTTCTGAAGTTTAACAGAGATACTTTTTTCTAAATATAACTTTCGAAAACCCATTCATAGCTCCATGGAGCATTTTTGTCTACCTTCTGGATACTTTGAGATGTAGCAATTAGATTCCATCCAACTGTCACCATCTTAGGGTTGCTAGTTTATTTTATTAATGGTTTGCATGTTTTCTCACTGGGTTGAAGCATTCTCTTCTCACAGAGTTAAGCCTTTAGCAGTAAGTAAAATTCTGTTAGATAAAATAATTCCTGATTGGGGAGTGCCTTCTGAATTACATAGCAAGTGAGGGACTCACTTCACATGACAAATCCTACTGTCCATTTGTAAAATTTGGCCAATTATAAAATACTTCCATTGGCTTAGCACCTGTAGCACAATGGTTACGGTGCCAGCCACATACACTGAGGGTGGAGGGTTTGAACCCAGCCCGGGCCAGCTAAACAACAATGACAACTGCAACAAAAAAATAGCTTGGCATTGTGGCGGGCACCTGTAATCCTAGCTACTAGGGAGGCTGAGGCAAGAGAATCGTTTAAGCCCAAGAGTTTGAGGTTGCTGTGAGCAGTAACACCATGGCACTCTACCAAGGGTGACATAATGAGACTCTGTCTCAAATAAATAAATAAATAAATAAATAAAATAAAATACTTCCATTGGATTTAGCATCCTGAATCTTCTAGCTAAGTAGAATGAACTAATGGAATTATTAAAATGCAACTTGCAAAGCTAGTAGATTCTTTTAACATGCCTTGATCCAAAGCTCTCCCTGGGTACTGCTTAACCTTCAATCTACTCCTTTGAAAAACACAAGTTATCTCCTTTTGAAGTTGTTATTGGTGGACCCATGAGGCTTCACCAAGAACTTTATGAACCATCCCTAATTAAAGAAGATGTGCTAACTTACCATAAAGAACAAATTCAAGCCTTAAAGAAAAATGCATGCTTGCCAGAACAATCTATCCAAAGCACACTCCTGGGACATGAAGAACAATAACAACATAACCTAGGGCCTGGGGATTTTATATATAATTCTAAGTGACAAAACATAGAAGGGACTATACTGGTTATTGTTACTTAATCTCTGTGCTGACAAATGTAAGGGCACTGACTCATGGATTCATGTTTTTTATTTTAAAAGGCTTTTATTCCTCAATGGTCCCTGGAACTCACTGGAAACTTAAAATGAAAGTTAATTAAAAACAAAAATCACCCTGGATTGGAGGCAGATGATAGCTGATGCAGGCAGCTTTTTCTTGATAGTCTGGGCAGGTCGATATACAACCATTCTCCATATATGAACATTCAGGAGATATTTAGACTATTGCTTCTCCCTCTCTCCTTTGAGCATACTTATCCTCATTCCTACTGGTTTTAACTGCCTTAACCTTCCCAATTGGATGCTGGAATAGAAGGGACGCAAAAGTTGCCTTTAACCTCATTGGTCTATATTTGTTTTAATCCTTATCATACCTATTCTCATTTTCATAAGACATATGGCATCTTCCCAACTTTTGCCTATAGTGAGGTCTAATTACCTCCTGAATTACTTTCTTCTATACCATATCTTGAAAAAAATAATAACATAGTTTAATATTCACAATCTTTAGCCACTTCTGGAAATCTCTATGAATGTTGGTTTTACCATCTTTCCCTAGAAGCCACTTTCTCAAAAACCAATAGCTCAATTGTTGTCCCCACTGCAGATTTTCTTCTGCCCCAAGTTGTACCACGTGACACCGAAATGAGCCATTAGCTGTGTCTACAGACTGCGGCTATGCTCACCCCACTAGTCTCTAGCTCCTTGTCTCTCCCTAACTCCTCTGTTGATTCACAACATATAAACCTGAGATATCTCTGAATTTTCTACAACTATCTTCTCATTTCCCTTATGTACATCTCTTCTGGATATCACCTATGAAAATGATACTTAGAAAAATATCACCTCTGCAAATAAAAAGGGGATCCCATGATGTATGGAGATCAAAGGACGCTAGCTCCTTTGAGGTTTGCCAACTCAACACTATCAGTCAACCCTGGATCTTACCTAACCCCAACTCTTGGTTCCATGGTATTCTTCCTAGTCTACACTAAAATGGCTCCCTTAATTTACAAAATCTGTCAGACTTCCGGTGTGCTCCAAAGGGCTATTTTTGTTTATAGCCAACAGAGAGCCCCCTGGACATATGAATATCTAGCGCAGTGTTTTTCAACCTTTTTTATATCACAGCACACTTGGACCTATAGTTAGA
This sequence comes from Arctocebus calabarensis, assembly GCA_963573935.1. Lineage (NCBI taxonomy): Eukaryota > Metazoa > Chordata > Mammalia > Primates > Lorisidae > Arctocebus > Arctocebus calabarensis. Next base: position 14,931 of record CAUYON010133135.1, read on the forward strand.
CTTCCTTGGCACACTTAAATTATGTTGATCAAAAAGGAGCAAAAAAGGGCAGCGCCTGTGGCTCAAAGGAGTAGGGCGCCAGCCTCATATGCCGGAGGTGGTGGGTTCAAACCCGGCCCGAGCCAAAAACTGCAAAAAAAAAAAAAAAAAGAGTAAAAAAAATATATACTTACTGTGTTTTGAACTTCTTTCAAAAGTAATTTAATTAATGATCTTTAAAAATTGTTATGGTGTACCTAAGATCCTCTCACGGCACACCAGTGTGAAATCACTGATATAGACAGTGGGAAGGTGGGTGATACACGTCTTCTGGGCTGTCTTACTAGCTCCTTTTTTATAGTTCTAAAAACAGTAACAAGTGAATTTACTTCATGGAACAAGAAGGGCCCCTTTAATAATTGATGATTACCCCAATGAAGATCTGTCCGAATATGAAGGTGGTATCTATGGGACATTCTTGGTGGTGTTAATCCTGAAAGCACATGCCTAATGAGAATTCCTCTCTGTAAGTCAAATTGCACAGTCCACTGCTAGAGCTATTAGAGCCAAACAAAGAAAAAAAAAATTTTTTTTAAGAGACAAGATCTTGCTCTGTCACCTGGGCGATAGTGCATAGGGTGATCGTAGCTCACTGTACCCTTGAACTCCTGGGCTTAAGTGATTTTCCTGTCTCAGCCTCCCAAGTAGCTAGAACTACAGCAAGTACCACCATACCCAGTTAAATTTTTCATTTTTTGTAGAGACAAGGTCTTGCTGTGCAGCCCAGGCTGGTCCTAAACTCCTAGCCTCAAGTGATCCTCTTGCCATGGCCTCCCAAAGTGCTGAGCTTACAAGCACAGCCACCACTCTTGGCCTCTCCCCCTGCTTTAGACTCTTTGCTAGTTGCCCAAGGAGGAGTCTGTGCATTTCCAAATACTTCTCGCTGCACATGGAAAAGCACTTCGAATTAGGTTGAGCTAAAAATACAAAAATTAGCCAGATCTTTAAAAGAAATACCTTCACAAGGATTTTCCTTATGATTTAACCCAGATTTTCTTCTAATCTTTTTAATTGGCTTCCTGAAGATATTGGAAATATTTTAAGATCTGGGTTCTAACTCATGTTGATATTTTTGTTTATGATCTAGTTATGCTTGTCCTAGTTAAGCTATATTCTTTTCGTATTTCCCAGGTGCTGTGCTGTCACCATAAATGACACTAAAATTATGGTGGCCAATAAATTGAACTGATTGGCCAGTCCTAAAATTATGAAATTCTACCCTACCCACACATCCCATCTTCCAGTCTTCCTTATTGCTTAAATTTGTGTCCAATTCTTAGGACACAGATCATCCACCATCATCACCATTATCCTCCCTACTCCATGGGACATGACCCCTGGGAAGAATCTATGCTAGCACCAAGGGACTAATCAAAATGATTGATTATTGATGGTTTCCAAGGAAAAACCTTGATCAAAAGAGGGAAATGTAAAAAGAAAATCCAAAGTGGATATGGTTATGTCAAAGGTATTTAAAAAGATACCTTTGGTGTGAGTAGTTGGACCACAGTCATGTATACATCCAGATGGAATTTGACCTGTTAAATGGGGCCAAATCATGAAACCGGCTGCATTTGATTTGAGCCATTTATATTGGGCCTGATCACTAACTCCCTAGAGCAGTGTATTCCAACTTTTTTTGTCTCACAGCACACATGAACCTATAAAAACTGCCATGGCACATTTAAATTATGTTTATCAAAAAAAAAAAAAAAGTAAAAAAAGACATACTCACTACTCTTTGAACTTCTTTAGAAAATAATTTAATGATTTTTTTTTTTTTTTGAGACAAAGTCTCAAGCTATCACCTTGGGTAGAGTGCTGTGATGTCATTGCTAACAGTAACCTCAAACTTCTGGGCCCAAGCTATTCTTTTGCCTCAGCCTCCCAAGCAGCTGGGACTACAGGCACCTGCCACAATGCCCAGCTATTTTTTTGGCCCGGACTGGATTCGAACCTGCCAGATCCAGTGTATGTGGCTGGCACCCTAGCCACCTGAGCTACAGGCACCAAGCCTAATTAATGATCTTTACAAATTTTCACGGTAAGCCTAATATCCTCTCATGGCACACCCATGCACCCTGGCACACCAGTTCAAAATCAGCTACCCCAAATATTTTCATACAATAAATGAGAAAATCTCTTGAAGATTGTGTCAAGCACTTGGATGAAAATATTTCAGATTGTATATGCAGCCAGCACATTGTACCCCATGAATGCACTAATGTACACAGCTATGATTTAAAAACAATAAATAAATAAATAAAACACAAAAAAGAAAATCAGCTACCCTGAACTAGACTGACCATCAACGAGAGACATCCTAAGCTGATAACTTGCCATCATTGATCATGAACTGTGCTAAAACCTTCCAGATGTGTCAACATACACTTGCCCTAATAAACCCCTATTTAACCTTGCCTGTATGGAACGTAATTTAGCTGCTTGCTGGATTTGTGTCTCGAGAATTACAATTGCTAAGATCCTGATTAACACATGTTTTCTTAACCCTCCATTTTCTACGGAGGCAGGCAATGAAGACAGCCAACCACAGACCACCTATACTTGTGAGCCAAAAGAAAGTTTGAAGTTATTATTTAGGAAACAGCAAGAAAAATCCTAATATGGTTTTCTTTTAGCATCACTGAGTAAGTGCTTCTGACCTGATGCTGTTCTACCTTTGCCTATTATTGATTACACTAATCAGATTTATGTTTTCCAGAAATGTCATCAAGCCACACGCAATAAAGATGGTTCCAGTCCATGAACCACTGTATCACTCTCCCTCCAGAGAAACCCTAACTGCCCCTTTCTATCATCGCCCGATTCAGCAGGAAGCAGTTAGATCGAGTCTTCGCCCCTTTTCCCTAACAGCAGTTAGAGTTTCTACTCAGAGAGGGAGAATTGATGCAGACCATTTGGCACCCTAGCCAGCTCAGCAGAGCTGGCAGACCTGCCGCCTCCTTCTTAGCAGTGTTGGTACTGCGGCAGCCAGGTGAAGAACCAGCGGGCTGGATGACAGGCAAGGAGGGGGACCCCCAACCCCCACCAGAGGCTCCAATAGCCAAAAAGGCTGGACAACTGCCAAGGAGACACCTGTGTCTTGGTGTCTCCCTCACTTTACACTTAGGACTAAATGTGGAACTCCCATTTCCTATGCCTAGGTCAATTTCTTGTGAATTTCCTAGGCCTCAATTCCATGAATGGACTGTATCCATTCATTAATACATTCATTCACCTTGGCCCTGGTGGAAGGGACTGTATTCATTCGTTTCCTGGCCAAGGAACCCATACACCTATATATACCCTGAGACTAAAGGCCTAAAGGAGGAGATGGAGAAAGACTGGGAGAGAAACGGAGAGAGCTTCTCTCTCCCCACTTGAATTCTCTCCCTCTACCAGGAGCTTTAGTGTTTTCTGTATTCTTTTCTGTAAATAAATTCTGTCTTACCACTGGGGGGGGGGGAATAAAGTAATGAAGAATAATAAAATACATGTATTTAAAAATAAATAAATAAATAAATCCCAAAACCAGAGATGCTGGCGTGGATGTGGAGAAAAGGGAACACTTCTACATTGCTGGTGGGAATGCAAACTAATATATTCCTTTTGGAAGGATGTTTGGAGAATCCTTAGAGATCTAAAAATAGATCTGCCATTCGATCCTATAATTCCTTTACTAGATATATATCCAGAAGACCAAAAATCAGTACAATAAAGATATCTGTACTAGAATGTTTATTGCAGCCCAATTCATAATTGCTAAGTCTTGGAAGAAGCCCAAGTTCCCATCGACCCACAAATGGATTAGTAAATTGTGGTACATTTATACCATGGAATACTATACAGCCTTAAAGAAAGATGGAGACTTTACCTCTTTCATTTTTACATGGATGGAGCTGGAACATATTCTTCTTAGCAAAGTATCTCAAGAATGGAAGAAAAAGTATTCAATGTATTCAGCCCTACTATGAAGCTAATCTATAGCTTTCATATGAGGGCTAAACCCCAGTTATAGCACGAGAAATGGGGAAAGGGGCAAGGGAGGGGAGGGGAGGGAGGAGGCTGGGTGGAGGGAGGGTGATTTGTAGGATCACACTTACAGTGCATCTTACAAGGGTACAAGTGAAAATTACTAAATGTAGAGAATAAATGTCTTCATATAGTGATTAAAAGGCCATGAAGGCTATGTTAAATAGTTCAATGAAAATATTTCAGATTGTATATGAAGTCAGCACATTGTGCCCCATGATTGCACCAATGTACACAATTATGATTTAATAAAAATAAAAGAAGATGATTCTGAATAGAAGGCCTCAGATGTAAGAAGAAAAAATTGGCAAGAAAACTGGTAAACCTTTTTAAAAAGTTTACAAAATATTCTCTACATGTTGGTCACTTCTTTGTAAAATGTTGTAATGAATATTCTATAAATAAAAGAACAACTTCCCATTTTCCCTAAGTACAGTGATTTTTATGGGTGACTTTTGGGACAGCCTATATAAAACAATAACAATCTCTTATGTGCTAACTGTGCGCTAAAGATATGCTAAAATACACAATAATATACAAATCTAAAGTACTGTGATCAGAAAGTGGAAGGTTCTTACACTAATTGAGGGGTAGAATATATACTTATTATTTTTGAACATTAATCAGTTAAGTGCACCTGTAAAAACTTGCCTAGAGTATCCATCAGAAGAACAGATACTAATCAACAGGATAGATAATAGACTAAATTTGCACAACTGCCAAACTAATTAAAGGAAAAATAAAATAGAATGAGAAAAATTCTCATCTAAAGACAAAAAAAAGTCAGGAAAGGAAAGTAATAAACAATATTAGACAGAAAATTAGACAAAAATAAGAAAGTAAAAACGGGTAAATATATGAGCTAATTTTAAAAATTATAAATGGATTAAATTTCTAATTACAAAACAAGGATTGTCAGACCATTTATCAGTACCATTTGGAAGAGACAACTGAACTATGGGAATCAAAATAGTTATGTTCAGAAAAAAATGAAGCAAGAATATACTAACCAAAACAAAGTCAGTGTAGCTGTCTTTTTTTTTTTTTGAGACAGTCTCACTATGTCATCCTCAGTAGAGTGCCATGGCATCACAACTCACAGCAACCTCAAACTCTTGAGCTTAAGCGATTCTCTTGCCTCAGCCTTTCATATAACTGAGACTACAGGCACCTGCCACAATGCCTGGCTATTTTTTGTTTACAATTGTCATTGTTGTTTGGCAGGCCTGGGCTGGGTTTGAGCCCACCAGCTCCTGTATATGTGGCTGGCAACCTAGCTACTGAGCTACAGGCACTGAGCCAATGTAGCTGTCTTAATACATTTCTAGAGATTAAAATGTTCACCATAGAAGAGTAGAAGGTTCAATTGACATACCCCTATTTATAACTGATAAATCAAATAGATGAGTGAATGCAAGGCCACACATGGTAAATGGAAGAGTTGTAGAGCCAAAGAGAGCTGTCTCCAGAGAAGATTCTTAAAGACCAGTTGCCCACTTAGCTATGATCCTTGTTGGTGGCTTTAAAGAAGATACTGAAGAACATCACTGAGGAGACTGTTTTGAACAGTACAGGAAAATTGAAGTGATTGAAATCATGACTGACCAAGGCAGTGGCAAAAAGAGGGGCTTTGTTGTTGTAACCTCAAATGACCATAATTCGAAGGATAAGACTGTCATTCAGAAATACAGTAGTGTCTATGGTCACAACTGTGGAGTAAGGAAAGCCCTGTAAAAGCAAGAGATGGCTGGTTCTCAGCCAAAGAGGTCAAAGTGCTTCTGGAAACTTTGGTGATCACAGAGGTGGTGTTGGAAATGACAACTTTGACCATGGAGGAAGCCTCAGTGGTCATGGTGGTTTGGTGGCAGCCATGGTGCAATCTTCAAATGTTGGACCTATGAAAGGAGAAAACATTGAAGGCAGAAATTCTGGGCCCTATGGTTGTGATGATCAATACCTTGCCAAACCACGAAACTAAGGTGGCTGTGATGGTTCCAGTAGCAGCAGTAGCTATGCCAGTGGCAGGTTTTAATTACTCCTGAGGAACAAAGCTTAGCTGGAGAGGAGAGCCAGAGAAGTGACAGGGAAGCTACAGGTTACAAGAGATTTGTGGGAGACTCGGTCTCAATGGAAAAAAAAAAAGAGAGATTTGTAAATTCAGACAAGCACAGTGGTGGCAGGGCCTAGCTGCTACAAAGAAGACATGTTTTAGAGAATGCTTTTTAGACAACACTGGTGTGTGGGCAAAAAACTTGAGGACTGTATTTGTGACAAGTTATATGACAGGTCATTTTAGTTTTTCTTTGGAAAGTGTAAAGCATTCCAACTAAGGGTTTTAATGTAGTTTTTTTTTTAATTTAGTACACAGGTACTGATTACCCCAAGAGTATGAAGATAGAATTCCTTCCGTGAAATACCATGTTCTATTTGAAATTTCATTTACAGCCTGCTCGGATAGAGAAACCATTAGCTTCAGAAACTCTGATGTAGTTGAACTGACAGTTACTATTCTGACCTGAAATTCACCATTAAAAGAGGTTATCCAAGGACAATCATGGAATCATTTGTTATAAAAGTGATAGTGGGCATATTCTATGCAATATAGTATAGAAAAATGGAATTCTGGTACCAGATAAATTACAGGTGGGAATGAAGCTTATGTAGCAACTATTATCACATGTAATCAATAAACAATTTGATTCTCTTGAAAAAAAACAAAAGCAAAAAAACAAAAAAAAAAGAAAAAAGAAAAATGCATGGCAATGTTTGTTCTCAGATCTCAAATTCACATACAATGCTTGAGAGGAACTGAATTTAAAAGGGCTCAGGCTTCGTTCTGTTAGTAAATCAAAATGAAAGATGTAAGAATGTTAAAGATGCATTCAAGGTGTTCCCACTCATGTGGAAGCTAAAAAATGTTGATTTCATAGAAGTAAAAAGTAGAACAGAGGATACTACAGGCTGAAAGAAGTAGGGGGGAAGGATAGGGAGAGACTTATTAAAGAATAAAACATATTACAGGTAGATAGGAGGAATAAGTTCTAGTGTTCTATACCACTGTAGGATGACTAGTTAATATAATATATAGTTTCAGATACCTGGAAGGAGGATATTGAGTGTTCCCAACACAAATAAATATAAGATTTCTGAAATGTTGAGTATACTAATTACCCTCATTTGATCACTGTGTATGATATGTATCACAATATCACTAGTACTTCTATAAATATGTACAATTATTATGTATAAATTTAAAAATCCAATAAAAGATATATGCAAAAGGGCTCTTCTGATGATTGACCATGATATTTTAGCTGGAGAGGAAAGGAGTTAAGAACATGCAGACAAGTAAGGTCATGAGGAAAGCGTGATGGATGGTCACTCTATTTGTTGATAGGGTTCAGGTTCAGAAGAGGGACCTTAGAAGGATGGGCATGAATTATAAGAGGTGGTGGTTATAAAGCAGGATGTTAGAAATAAAGATCATGAGCAGTTAATTATTGGAAATGAGAAGGTCTAGGTATGAGCACCACAGGAATGAATGGCTGAAATCAGGTGAGGGAAGATAAATAAGATAATTGGAAGGAACCAAGAGGCCAAGATATTAGAATTATCTCCTACATAAAAATCACCAGTTTGAAGACATGAAACACAAAGGTGTTTATTTTTAAGAGTGAAAGAAGGAAGAATGGCCCAGAGTAGTGATGAGGAAGCAAGAAAGATTTGTACCTCACCTTTCAGCCCAATGAGTAGGGTTATAAGAGAAAAATGGCTACCACCTCAGAGGGTATCAGGGAAAGTTTTCTTAGTGGGAGCCAAGGTTCATACAGGGCAAAATGCAAAGGGAACATTCAGCAAATAGGTCAAGGGTAGGGGATTTTACCAATGATGGTGATTTCCAGGAACAGTGAAAGTCTTCCCACAGCCTTATGGAAATTACTGTGCAGGAGAGGAAGGAGGACAGGGGTTTTATATGGTAGTGGCTATACTCAATCCTAATCCTACACTTGCTATCACTCACTATGGTGATATTAGTCCTGAAGCCTCTAGGCAGAAAGTGGTGATAATACCATGAATGATGCCAGGAAGGTCAGGGAAAACCCTTTGGCCTCTGAGAATGAAGGACATAACATGTTATAAGTCCCTGCTTCTGTATTACATACAGCAGAATAGTTATCTAATTGTAGGGCTATCTGGAAAGACCCTAACATCTCCTTGCCCTCATTGCATCCCTGTGTTTCTTGCGCCACCTTTTCTTTCTCTACTTAACCATCATATTGTACTTACTCCGGGTTGAACTCTTTCCACCCCCCAGATTCATAGGTTGAAGTCCTGGTCTCCATTACCTCCAAATGCAACCTTATTTGGAAATAGCCTCTTCACCTTATTTGATGATGGGCCAATCAAGTTAAAGTGAAGTCGTTAGGGTGGGCCCTAATCCCATATGACCAACGTCCTTATAAAAAGGAAATTTGGACAGAAAGATGCACTTATAGGAAGAATGTCACGTGAACATGAAGACGGCCACCTATAGGTCAGGGCAGAGAGCTGGAATACACCTTCCTTCCCAATCCTCAGAAGAAATCAAGCCTGCTCACATCTTGAGTTTGGACTTCTAGCCTCCAGAACTGCAAGATGACAAATTCCTGCTGTTTAAGCCACCCAATGTGTGGTGCTCAGCTTGGGCAGCGCTAGGAACTTATACAGTACAGCGGTATGGTGAGCTTCTTGAGAACAGAAACTCAATTTCATCTGTATTTCCAAAGCCTAGCAGCCCAGCAGTACAAACCTGACCCTCACTCAGATTTAACTGCCATTTGCCTCTTGTGTGGGTATTTTTATTTTTACTTCAGTGCTATTAGAGAAGAGACCAGTGACAGGTCTGAAGAGTTATTTGCAATGGTCCATGGCTGTGCTATATCCCTTGTGAAACATGGACCCTGCACCGTAGACCAAAATTGAACTGCCTGGCTTCTGCTTTATGCCAACATCAAAACATCTTTTTTGCTATTTCTCTTTCACATGCTCTTCCATTAGGTGACTGAGCCCAATTTGCACCAACACAAATCTTTGCTCTGGCTCCAATTCACAGGACTTGTGTTGACCCTATGTATGACTTTGTTTATGTCTTCATACCAAATAAATTGGGGGCATTTTTTAAAAAGCTGCTTCCACTGAGACAGGGTGGGGAAAAGTATGCCTTTGATATATTGTTAATTATATTCTGTTATTTCATTGAAAGGAGGGAGAACAACTTGAGGAGCTTTGGCAACCTGCCTGAATAGAATTGATGATGGAGGAAAAACCTTATTATAAATAGCCTTGCAAGTGGAATATATTTGAATGGGACTAAAGATACTTATCAGCAGCAAGGGCAACAGTTCACAAAATGATTTGCTAAGCTATCCAGCTCCTGAATATGACGTGATCCTGCTAACTCAACTTCCATGGCTAATCTCAAAATTCATGGTCTAAATGCCCACAAGCTGTAAGATTATCATTAAAAACCAACTTCGGCAAAAAAAGTAAAAGAAAACAAGAAACAAGAATGTCAGCAGAAACGCAAGGTTCTACAGTAAATTTGAGAAATTATTATGCAGGATTTGGAACTTTCTGAAGTGTGCTTTCAGATGTTCTCTCTCTGTGTGTCATCTCTTTATTTCTCTTTTTCCATGTACATGTATATTATATACATATAAAACTCTTGTGAGAGAGGGAGAAACCTGAAGAGGTTAGCAACTTTTTGAAGGTATCATGCACCAGTGGCCTCTTCTCACAGGTAACACTTGCAGATTTACATAAATCCTTCAAAATGTCCAAGCAACAAACACAAACGTGGTATGGAATGTGAGTGAACTGGCTGTTCCAGTTCTCTATTGCTGATAACCCAGCATTCCAAAATAGGTAGCTAAAAGCAATGGTTTTCTCTTATGGCTGTGGAGTTGATGGAGTTCAGCTAGGCAATTACAACTCGCTTGCAATCTGTCATGCAGTTGCAGTCAGACGGTAGCTAAGTCTAGAGCCACTGGACTTCTCAGCCAGGTGTCCAGAAAGAAATACTGACTGCTACTGAGATTTCAGCTTGGGCTTTAGGAGAGGGTAGGTCTAAGTGGCCTCTGCTCACTTATAGCATAGAACCCGAGTGTGAACATTTCTATCATCCAAGTTCCAGCGCTAAAGCCATCTTTCCTAAATTCCACCCACATGTCTTTAATATTGATTTTGCCCTAACCACTTACGTCTGCATGCCCACCGCCACTATCACCTAAGCTTCAGGGACGCAAATGGCACATCGTCATTTGAGAATCTGTAATCTAAAGAGGAAAGTAGGCACAGGAGGTAAGAGGAAGACACGGGTGAAACACATCGGTAGCCATTAACTAAGAGAGCCTTGGTCGTGGAATCAGAAGACCCTCATTTTAGTCAATTCTTAGCTTTTGCCATTTAAGCGGTGTGTGACTTCTGACAAGTCACTAAATCTTTAACTTAAGTTGCCTCATAATTAATAAATACTAATTATTAGCACAGTGATAATATTTTCCTCATGGATGTTTTTTGTTAAAAATACATGAGCTCGGTAAGGGCCATATAACCAGTACAATGTAAGTATTCCAAATTATATCTGAAATCAGCACATTGTATAAATGCATTAATGTATATGTGATCTACCTCTTTTTGATTTAATAAAAAAATATACATGAGCTCAACACACTTCCTGGTACAAAGTAAGCACTCAGGAAATGTTAATTTCCTCATAACGTAGTATAGTGGTGATTGGAGTACTAAGAAGTGCTTTAGAAACTGTGATGTCATACCAGTATAAGTATTTCCATTCATAAAAGGCATAATATGTAACATTGAAACCTATTATTCTCCTCTCACCTTCCAGCTCTCCAAAATACTGCTTTTTGTTGTTTCTGGAAGGGAGTAGAAAACTACTGCCATGCTATTCCCTGTGTCTTCCTTCATCTGCCTGGACCCCTGGTCGAGCCAATCACTACTATCCTCACCATTCAGAGCCCAGTTCAATGGTCATCTCAGCTAAAGTAACCCAACTCCATTAGGTCCAGCATGTACTCCCCCAGCCTGTATTCCCCTTTGTACTTTGTCCACACCATGATTCTAGGATGGTTTTGATCTTATGATGCCTGGTCCTGGTGCCTAGAATAGCGCCCAGCACCTGCTGACTGCTGACATGCATCTGGTGTTCATGCTATAGAAATCTAAACAAGAATGAAAGGAGGGACATATCCAGCTTCCCTACTGATGGAACCATGAATCTTGGACCAGATTTCAATCTGAGCTCTGGCTTTGCCACGCTTGCTAGTTGACTTTGGGCACCTGACCTTTAATGTACTCTCTTAAACTTGTTTTCCCATGTATAGAATAGCTAATGACAGCCATGGTCAATCGCAGTGTGTTACAAAATCCTCATAACTCTCTAAGGAAGATGGTTATTAACTTCCCTTTACAGGTGAGGAACTCTACCTTCAGAGAGTTTCAGAATCACACAGCTTATGTGTGCGACAGCTATACCTGTTCATCTGAAGAGGCCAAGTTTATAGCTGCTATACTACCAGTAGCTTATTAGAGCAGATAAGATCTTGTTTTTTTCTGACTCTGAATTCCAGAAAGTCATGACACCCTTCCTCATCTCTCCTTGTAGCAATTCTCTGCTTGTCACAGGAAAGACATGCTAAACCTACCCACTCTGTCAGTGTTATTCAAGCCCAGAATGTTAATCCAGTGGCATCAAGGCCTTTAGTTCACCTCATGTTTTTCTCTCCAAAATGCAGTTGCTAGGGCTAGCGGTGCCCCTCAGCAGTGATCTACTGAGTAGTTTAAAGGTTTTCAAGTAGATGAGAGGCCATAATAGCTGGTTAAGGCCCAGGCAAAAAACATAACCACTAGCCTTTCATTTTTGTTTTTCTCTTCAATGCTCACTCCAATGCAGTCTATTAGGTGTGTAAGTAGCTTTTTGGTGAATAATTTTAAATGAATTCTAGATAATCCTGTTTTGTAATAAACTAGACCAAAGTTTTTTGACTTTAGCATTTGCGACACTCTGAACTGAATAATTCCTTCTGGAAATAGGCTATCCTACACACCATAGAATGTTTAGCATCATCGATGATATCTATCTGCTAGCTACAAGTAAGCATCATCGCTTTCAGTTATGACAATGCAAAATGTCTTGAAATCCTGCCAAATGTTTCAGGGTCAGGAAGGAGGGAGGAATTCCCTCATTCTCTTAACTCCCATGTTCCCCATTCCCATTTGAGAATTCCTGAACTAGACTGAATGGTCTGAATGATCTAGGTGAACTGAATTTCACCCATTATTGTTATGGACTGAATGTCCCCCCATCAAAATTCGTATGTTGAGATTCTAATCCCAGGGTTCTAATCTTAGGGACCTTTGGGAAATAACTAGGTTGTGAGTGTGAAGCCCCTATGAATGGGATTGGTACTCTTATGAGAGAGACAGGAGAACTTGTACACAAATACTTTCTCTCTCTTCCCTCTCTCACCTCTCTCTCTCTCTCTCTCTCTCTCTCCTCTATCTCTCCTCCCACTCTCTCTCCTCTCTGTCATGCAAGGATACCACCAGCTGCAGGTGATCCAGGAAGCAGATGCAGCCCTCACCAAACACCCATCTATTGACACCTTGATCTTGCACTTCCCACCCTCCAGAACTGTGAGATGTCCACTGCGTGCTGCTTAAGCCGCCCAGGCTATACTAGTCCATTATAGTCCCTGAACTGACCAGGATTATTACTTTACAGAATCCGGGCCCAAATAAAAAAATATGTTCATGTAATGAAGTCGGAAAGTAAGTTGTCAATTAGAGAAGACAGTTCTTCTCTCCGGGTGAGTCATCTATCCCTAGAGCTCACCTTGCTGGAAGGCAACAATCCAGGGCTTTGTCTTAAGACAGAGATACATGATTAATATAAAGCCAGACAGCAAAAGCAACGTTTTAGTTTTGTTATACCAAAGTGTCCCTGAAATTCAAAGCTACGTGTTTATTAAAATGTATTCCCCCGTCACCACGGCCACCTTGAGTTGACTTGGACTGCAAAAAAAAAAAAAAAAAAAAAAAAGACAAGGAGATTGAGTGGGGTTTTTTCTCTGTTCTTGTATCGTACCTGAGTTCTGTCTTAGTCTGCTTCCTAAATAGAATAATCAATGCCATTATCTCTTCCTCCCTCATCTAAATCACATCAGGACTCTACAGTAGATCAATAGTTACAACAAAGAGGCCAGAGCTTTCATTCCAGGGGGACTCATTACTCTGCCGCCCAGTATCTGGGTATGGATCCCACGCAAGGTTATCTACTCTTCCGTAGGAGTTAACAACAGCTGTCAGTTATGAATCCCCGCCTTCCAGGCTGCACGTGCTGGGAAACACGTCCAGACCAATCCAGAACCAAACAAGTCTGCTTCCTTCTTTCCCTCTCCCTCTGGCTTCCTCTTTCTCTTCATAGCATGTAAAGACCGTCTTGTCTGGCAATCTAAATGTTTGGGACTTCATTGAGATTCTTAGCGGGTACAGGTTGCATGTAAGCAGACTCACATCTGCTGCAATATTACAAAGACTCATTAAAATAAATTCAGATCTTAAATTAGTTCTTTCAGTAACATTTATTGCCTAAGCCACTGGGCAATAAAATATATAATTCAGTTAAGTTGAAGAGAAAAGTAATATTTGTATTACATGCACATATTTCCTTACCAGCCGGAAAGAGGAGAGTAAGAGAAGAATTATGCTACCACTGAGGTATTTTTCCAATGGCTGTTACTTTTCTAATGAGTCTTCTTAGCCATGGGGCCCTCTTGTTTGACTGCTGCTAGGGACTAGCCTGACTGTGGTGTGAGCTGAACAATGCCATGGGCAGACCCCGGGATGGACTTTTCTTAGGAGAAAGGCCAGTCACTACCATTACCGGGTGCTCTCACCCCCTGAGATTCAGCAGTGACTGCTGTTCAGGCCAGAGACCTCACCGAGAGACCTTTTGTTAAGAAAGCTCTGTAAATCAGGGAGGACCAAGATTATGTTTACTTCTCCCCAAATCTTCAAATCCTTTGTATGGTTTTTTGTTTTTTTTTACCAACTGCCAATGTGATATTTTGGTAATTTCACTCTACAGCTGCAATTCAACACAGCTCTGCCTACTGCATATCCCATCATGGGGAAGTCAGTTTCCCATAGACTTCAAAGACTTTTGTTTTATCAAATAAGAGATTCATTTTTTTAATTCAAGCAACCTTTCCTAGAACTCTGCTTAGTGCTCAAGTTCTGGTCAATGTATATTTATTGTTCTTTTGGGCTCATTGTAAAAAAAAAAAAATAGCAAAAAGAACCAAAATGCTAGGATGTTTATTTTTATATCTTTATACAACTCTCCAGATAGTGGTTTTTTTTTTATTAGTTAGTTTGTTTGTTTTTAATACGGGCCTGCCACATTTTCTTGACATACCCTGAAATACACTGGTAACATATGCCTTGAAATACACTGGTAACTCCCCCAAGCAGATCATTTGATCGACTGGAAGTCATGTCACATTGTGGCTGGTTGCCCCTGGGCACTGGGCCTGCTAGGATATCCCCTCCTCTGACACCTTGGGAAGACACGGAACAATGAGGCTTGAGCCAAGTGTGGCCTCCAGATGCACAGAGATCAGAAGGGGTGGCATATTCACCCCCACAAGAATGCCTTGGAAATGGAACTGAAAAACTCTAGGTCTCTGACTGTAGACTTTTGAGAACTTTAATTAGACACCTCTTTCCCCATGGTTAATAACTGGACTGCTGGCACACTTGGCCAACTAGAAGTCAGGCCATTTAGAAACATCTTAAAGTGTGGGATATATTCTGAAAACTTTGCATCTTACAAATTATATGGTTTTGAAAGTTCTCTCTAACAGTATTGTTTAAAGTATATTTTTAAAAGTCATATTCAAAATTGAGTTCCCTCTTCCAGTATTGAGACCATATGCATTCAACTTCATATGTCAGAATATTTTTATTGAAATAGTTGGCAATGTATTCCTTTATTCTGTCTACCCTTGGCCTTAATTATTCAATAGCAATTTGTGTTATGCATTTTTCTTATGTTTTTCCATTCCACTGGCATTTCTACTATGTCTGATAAAAGTCTGAAGATGTAACTTTGTGCTATAATGACCTTCTTTGTGATTCCACTCCAGTCTCCTTCTCTTGCCCTCAAAAACAAAGTCAGTCTCAATAATAAACTTCTCTGTACCTTCCTAACTGTCTCTTGGGTTCCCTCCATTGATGTCATCTCTGGCTTCTCTCCGCCAGCTGCCTGGTACAGAGCATGCAGCCTGAATGCACTGCCATCCTCACCTTCATTTCTCTGCAGAAAGAAAGCATTTTCATCAGACATTTTCTAAACATTTCTGCGAGGCTTTTTCTAATTAATCACCTGGCATCTGTCTTGGTAATAAAAGATGCTTACTTGCCTTCCTGTGGTGAGAAATGGGGAAAGGCTTATTTTTGTGGGTACTCATTTGATTTCTGGGTTAGCATTTTATTCCAAGAATGGTTTATATCCATTTCTAATTTCTTCTGTAGTTTTGTATTTACAAGTTACGCTTCCTAAATTGCAATTAGAGAAAATGCTATATGTAGATGGATGTGTAAATACACAAACACACACACTCCACACATTAAAGCTGGTGCATTTAGAAGCATTTTGGAATGAGAGTATGTTCCCTAATGCTCTGATCTCTCTTGCTGTAGGATAAAAACCAATAACAAAACTGTTGGAAACCTCCTCATGGCCTTTGTAGAAGTTCTTAGACTTTATTTTAAAAATTAAAATCTATCAACATTATTTACATAGAAAATGCCGAAGAAATTGAAAGACTAAGAAATATTTTGATTTCAGTAGAACCTCTTGCCTGAGCTGACCAGAAAAGACCTGAATTGACAACAAAAGACCCCTTACTCCCACCCCACCCCCCCCACCCCCACACACACACACACGTATACTTCCTCCCACCCACCCAGAGCATGAAGTTCTCAAGGTGGAGTTTGGGGAGAGGAGGAATTCTTTCCTTTTATTTGTTTATCCACATGGGTTTTGTGCTGCTTTTCTTGGTTACAGAACTCTATTGTGAGATATTGACCTATGCCTGTGTCCATTTTTACAGGACCAATTCCTAATTAGAGGCTGTTTAATAAACTTGTACCACATTGCCTGTAGCTTTTTGACCTTTGCTCCCTGATTCTCTCCCTTTAATGCCTTTGCCCTCTGGGGTTGGAAACCTCTAAACTTTGGGAATTCACCGACTCTGGTTCAATGTGTGGACCTTCTGAGCTTCCTCAAGCCCTTTGGGAGATTTCTTTGTGCTAATAACCACCTGTCACTGCCAGTGTGTCACTGACGCAGCTGGTATTGCTAGAGACCAAGTCAGGGCCCTAAGAGAACGCTCGTATCTTTAAATCAAAGAGTAATTGTTAAGAACTCACCTCCAGCATCTTGCCATATAAAACTGCAAAGTTACATTAGGTGGAGCGCTTTAACCTTTGGTCTATCGAAGAGGTAATGACATCAGAATTTGGCTTCCATCCCTCAGGGCCTTTAAACACACCACAGAGGCCAGGAGATGGATCACAGGCCTACATACATACAATATTCCCAGCACCAGGACCTCCATTACTTTTACAACAAGGCAACTGGTAAATTACACCACATCATGGTTGATCCACTTCTGCAACTCACATCTTCATGTTCCCTTAACAGGGTTTGGCACTCAAGGGAAAGATAATTGGTCCCACACTCCTTGGCATGAATCAGAACTGCCAAGATATTTAACTTCTTCCCTGCCCTGGCCTGTGGGCTAAAGAATTTTCCCAAGTACTCAGGAAGCATTGGGCGCCAGTCGAATGCTTCACTAGATCCAAGCTCCCCTTTTCAAGGTTTTTGAAAGGCAAATGCAAAATGACAAACATACATACAAAAGAGACTTCTACTGCATATAATGTTTTTAGGAAAATTTAAACAATACAAGTCCTTTAAACTGGAGAGTTTGGGACAGAGGGATTTGGGAGCACATTAATGACAGAAAAGTCTGTTCAATATCATTGTAGTCATCATAGCCCCAGGGCAAGTATATCATGGAATTTTAGAGACTTAAGCAAGAAGAAAACAAATCTGTTATAAATGTCACCACATGCTATGCATTTCTTCCACCCTCCCTCCCTTCTTTCCTTTCTTCTTTCCCTCCTATCCTTAAAGAAATTCCAGCCTCA
The DNA here is from genome assembly GCA_963573935.1 of Arctocebus calabarensis. Taxonomy (NCBI): domain Eukaryota; kingdom Metazoa; phylum Chordata; class Mammalia; order Primates; family Lorisidae; genus Arctocebus; species Arctocebus calabarensis. Next base: position 32,283 of record CAUYON010133135.1, read on the forward strand.
AAAATATTGCCCTTCAGGTTTTATGTAATTTCTCCCCACCACTTTTCAAAGTGGCGAACTTTTAAACTTCTTGAAGGAGAATTCTCTCTTGCTGTTTCCATTTCCTCACCACCTGTTCCCTCCTGAATGCTCAGGGGTCTGGGTTCTGCACCTGACCCCTCCTTGCACCAAAATCACAAATGATACTGCCCTATTTGGGAAATCCAGTAGACAGGTTCGCGTCCTTATCTTACTGTTCTTCTCCGCATGGCTCTCACTTGTGGATTTTGTTCTCCACTATAAACCTTTCTGGCTCTTCAAGCTGCGTGTTCTCCTTCCAGTGCACTGACTGCCCTCCCGTTTCCTTCATGGTCTCTGCCCCTCACATAAACATGCGAGGTTGGTGTGCAGAGTCCATGGAAGCAGGAGGGAGTGTGTCCGTGTGCTCTGCAAGACAAGTACACATACAAAGTTAAGAAGGAGGGTGAGGTGCAGATGGAGAGTAGGGCTACTGCAGGTCCGGAAGCCTCACCACAGTCTAGAAGGAGTGTGGCATTTGAGGGGTGCAGGCAGCATTCAGAGCCCAGCACCAATAGCCAAAGGACCTTGTGCAAGTTACAGAAGCATGGATGAGCACTCTGTAGAAAGAGGAAGCCTTGCTAGGATTGCTAGGACAATTAAACACAATCATTTGGGTCATTGCTTTTATTGGTACCTAGTATGTGCTTCATGAATAGTTTTCACTTTCCTTGTTCCATAGAGAAGGGAAGTCTTTTTTTTTTTTTTCATTTTTTATTTTTTGAGATGGAGTCTCACTCTCCCACCCTGGATCTCTACTGTAGTGTCATCATAGCTCACAGCAACTTCAAACTCTTAGGCTCAAGAGATCCTCTTGCCTCAGCCTCCTGAGGACCTGGGACTCCATGGGCCTGCCACCACACCTGGCTAATTTTCTATTTTTAGTACAGATGGGTCTTGCTCTTGCTCAGCATGGTCTTGAACTCTTAGGTTCAAGCAATCACCCTTCAGCCTTCCAAAGAGCTACGATTACAGGCATGAGCCAGCAAGCCCAGCTAGAGAAGGGGAGTCTTGAAAAGGCTCTTTTCCTCCATTCTTCCCCATCAGAGCCTAAGAAGGCAGGAGCCTCAGGGAAGGAAGGGAAGATCCCAGAGGGGGAACAGTGAGTGTTCTCACTACCCCTTCAGTTGAGCTAAGACTTGGTCAGCCTGGCTGCAGAAGGAAAGTGTTAGTGGGCAAGAAGAGACCTTAGACGTCACCAAAGTGCCTGGAAAAGGGTGTGACCAGGCTAAGACTTGCTCCATGTGCAGGGAATCATTCAAAGAGCTTCCTAGAAGGCAGCACTTTGAAAAAAACATTTGTTTCTTATTTAATTTCACCTATGTCAAGTCTGTCTTGTTCAATAAGCAAGTCATATATACTTACAAATCACTAAGAGGTATGCTGTCAAATCATACATCAAATATTAATAAGTTTGCAATTCTTTCCTTTTCTGGATAAAGAAATAGCAACAGAGGCTTCCCAGTGGATCCCCCTGCACACCTCCACCTTAAGAATTACTGCAAGGAAGGTCAGGATCCTAACTGGGGTTGCAAATGCCTCTGGGGAGCAAGTGACCCATGAGCAATGGGGCAAAGAAAGGGGAGGTGGTGGTGGCAGTGGGAGGTGGCATTTCTATGGAGGAAAATACAGAGGGACAAAATCAAGGCTCTTTAGAGTCACTCTGTTTGGGGGGATGAAGGGGGGGAGGTAAGACATTGTTCAAGAATAATTAGTGAGAACAGAAGGGGCAAAGAATGAGGGGGAAGTCCAAGGGGAGATAGGAAAGCAAAGTCATCTGTGTTAGGCTCAGAAGAGGAATGGTCAAGCTTCACAAGGATGGTGTGTGTGTGTGTAATATGTGTATATATATATATACACACAAATACATAAATTGTATATAAAAATATAAATATTTTTGATAGAAGGGTCTTATTTTTTCCTAGGCTAGAGTGTAGTGGAGTCATCATAGCTCACTGTAACCTCAAACTCCTGAGCTCAAGCAATCCTCTTGCCTTAGCATCTCAAATAGCAGGAAGTACAGGTGCCCACCATCGTGCCCAGCTAATTTTTCTATTTTTTGTAGAGATGGGGTGTCACTCTTTCTCAGGCTGGTCTTGAACTCCTGGTCCTAAGCAATCTTCCCTGCACAGCCTCCCAGAGAGCTAGAATGACAGGTGTGAGCCACCAGGCCTAGTGAGATGGAGTGTTTTTGAGTATCCCCAGGAGGTTTATGAAAGGGTATTTTACTTACAGACCAGGCGATGATGGTGTAAAATTGAAAAGAACAAAAGAGAATAAGACTAAGACATTTGGCAGCTTGGGGAGCAAGTGTATGAGCTCTTAGCATACTCATACATGCTCAGGTGTGCTAAACAAATCAGTCATCTCAGTAGAGCAAGATGAGGTGAGGAGTAAAGAGTCTGTTGGTCTTGGGATGTCAGACAATAGGCAGAATAATTGGCCAGACTTCCTCCTGCTCTGTTCCTGGAACCCCGAGATGCTAGTGGGAGTTTCAAGGGGCTTGGCCTTCTGAACACTATCTCTTGGTAATGCTGTTCTTCAGTTTCACAAAGAATTTAAATTGGAAACCTTAATGTTCCTGTCATGTCTGAACACATACTAAATGCAAAAGGAAGCACCCTACCATGGGAATTTCTGCTCTCCCCTTCTTTGTTGTAGTTCAAGACTCCCAAGCTCAGCTTTCAAAATTTGGGTGTCTTCCAACTTGAGGCAGTGATGCTGTCATCATGCGGATACCACTTCCCTTCCCTTAGTGGCAGATGTGGAAGTCTGGTCTCCAGATGAAGAAAACTCCTTGTGGGGACAAACAGTATGGTACACCAGAGCACTGGTCCTCTACCTGTAGCTTCTGACTGCAAGAATGTTGCACAGAGCTGTGAACTTAGGAAGAATCGCATGGTGTCTTTCAGCACACAATCTCAGTTGGTACCTGTGATGCATGCCGCTGCCTGGCGGTTCAGTACATTTCCTTGAAAGACCAGTTACCATGGCACCTGGATGATGCTATTGGGCATAACTGTTGAGACAGGAAGTTTTAGGAACAGCAAATTAAAGAAACCAGAAAAATACACGGTACAGTCTGCCAGCATTTATGTAAATGTGGATGCTAGAATAGTAATGAAAAGACTTCAGTAAATGATCTTTATGAAAACAAGGAAAGAAATTCCTCTCTGCTTTTAAAATCATGTCATTTCTGTGCATGGTTGTATTGGAATGGTCTCATCCTCCAGGCTGATAGGAGACCAGGAGACCACTCCAGCTCTGGATGATATTGTAAGGTTTACAAATTGCTTTCACCCAGACTTCTTCATCTGATTTTCCAAATGACCCTGTCCAATTGAGAATATGGGTTTTATTAGCCCTGTGTTACAAAGAAGGTTCAGAGAATCCAAACTGGCCAAGGTCATGCTGCTAAAAATGACAAATGAGAATTTTAAACCTACATCTTCCTGACCTCAGAGCCCATGATCTTTGCACTACATTGCGTCTCCTTACAAATTAAATGGCCCTGTCTTACAAGAGCCATTCTTCTTCCAAACAGGGAACCGGAGGAGTGCCAGGTAAGCAGGCAGGTGGCCTTAGGGAAGGCTTTCTAGAAGCACCTGTTGGGAGTCCCAGCAGGCTATCAGTCCAACACCTGAGAGTAGCAGCTTAGCCATGACAACAGGGCTGCAGGGGACTGATCTCAGGGTCCAGACCCACAGGAGGGGGCAGTGGGGTGTATTTGCCCCTCCAGGTCTGCTCTCCACCTGCCTTCACTCTGCTGTCTGCACAGGACAGGATCAAAGGGCCCCACTGCCCTTGGATTGCTGTTGCCTTTTGCCAATAGAAGCTGCAGAGCTCCTTCCCCACAGGGTCCTGCTCCTACCTTTCCTCTTGCCCCTCCTGGCCCAGCCCCAGGTCAGTCCTGCATTATTTCATATGTTTCCGTGAACTTCCCCATCCTTCATTCAGTGGTCTCTATGTTGGACTCCTTGTGCCACCCACTTTGAGTGTGCTATTTCCTGATGGGCCCCCTGGCTGATCAACCCTGACCACAGAGGGTGTGGGGACCAGGTGGGAGCTAACAACTGCTTTTAGGTACATGAGCAGGACATAGACCTTGTGCCTGAAATTGAAATTAGAATACGGACCTGGAACCGGGGACACAGGGCCGAGCCTGCCCTGGTGGAACTGGAAATGAGAATGGAGTGAAACTGGGAAGAAATCTGATCTGAGTCTAGGGGTCAGGACTCTGCTGGGGAGGGGCAAGACTGTCACAGATGCTGCAGGTAGAGGTGTGAGGGTGGCAGCAGGAAGGTGGACCAAGCAGCCAGAGCAGCTAGACCTTTCCATCCTTGCCCCTAGTGATACGGACTGACTGGCTGCTCCTAGAGCCCATTTTGGCTTCCTCCTGGACACCCGGGCTGTGATTCCTGTGTGCTGGAGGACACGATGGAACATGCTGGGCCTAAAACCTACCCCACTAACTACAGCGTTTTGCCAGCTGTGATTAACAGCAGCACATGCCACAGTGATATACATTGCTCACTCATTCATTCATTCATTCATTCATTTCTTGAAACAAGACCTGAGGGTACATCCTCTCAAGGAGCCAGTTCATGCCCTTTTATCCTGATGGCTTGTGACTGAAGACTGGGTAGACCATTGCAGCAGCCTGTTAAAACACCACAGAATTGGACCACCTTATCAGGATACCCCAGCTGTAGATCCTGCGATGCTGCAGCACAAAACACTGCATTCGGCTCCATCTTCTAGCCTTTTTTCTTCAAAAACGATGATCATTTTATCGAGTGTGCACTCTGCACCAGGTACTTTTGAAACCTTGTGCTTGATAAGTATGAAAATGGGGGCTTACATAATGCTGTAACTAATCTCAGCCTCATTTAGCAGTTAGGCAGCATGAATCTTCTTATTAACATACAGGGAGTGGTTGTGGATAATAGACACATTATCAAGGCCAAAGGCATCTTGGCAGTGCATGCTGAGGAATGAAGGAAACATAAGACTTCCAAGGAATTCTCCCGCTATCCTGACATCCATATACATATGCGAGGTTTTTCCAGTGTTTTTAATCCTTAAAAGCAGACACAGGCATGCTCTGGGTATGTGCATGGGGGACATTTCCCAGGGTCTGTTCCTCCGACATCCTTTCATCATCATTTTCTCTCTCAGCATGAATCATTTGCCCAACAGCTCCTGTGATCCACACAGGTTTTGATGTCCTGGGATAATTTATAAAGAAGAAGGGAAAAAAAAACAAAGGATTATACTTCATGAGTATCAATATGCCTGGATACTAATTACAAAATGGACTTTTCGCAATTAAATATTTGTTTGAATGGAAGTTGCACAGAGACAAATGTTTTATCTTGAGGCCCTAGCGGGGTTTAATAATTGTGTCCCTGGTATTAGAATCCTAATTTGAGTGAACAGTGTGAAACGTTGCTTTGCCAAGAGAGCTGGGCAGAGGTGGGATGCCGAGGAACAGACCGGCAGGGGCAGAAACTTCTGAGTCCTGATTCCTTGTACTAGGAATTTCATTACAGATACTTTCGCACATCAAATGCATTGTCGGATCGGAGTGTCACATGTTCCCTCACAGATGTTATTTTAGATTAAGCCACAGGCAGCCAGGAGTGGACGTGGCCTGCATTTTCCTCTTCAGTTGGTAGCACCCTCTCTCCCAGCAGTCATTGGCGGAGCCACATTACTTGCATAACAATTGAGCTGAACTGATATTTTAGGTTATGATGTCAAGACATATTATACTGCAGCCTGCTGACTTTTCAAAAAGCAGCCCAAGAAAGAGAATGATTAGGACCTAGTTGTGATTGAAAGGGACCTAAGGGAATGTCATCTGTTATGAGAATCTTAAAAGCTTCTAATGACCTGTTATTCCCAAGGGGCGCTTGCTACTGTGATGATTGAATTTATTTTTTTACTAAACAAGCTTTGCATTTAATGCCATCTTTTTTTATGGTCTGAGGACTCATGAGAATGTATTTTACTTTTTCTGAATGAACTACTTTGTCAATAGTTTGTCATGCAGACATCATTTTTCTCTACGCCTCCGTCACCCTATTTACTCTTATCATACATTAAGTGTATTTATGAAGTCTTTGGTTAAAATACTCTTTTGTTTAAGATCATTGGACAGGCTTTGTCTTATAGGCCAAATGTTATCTTTGCTTTTGTAAATGTTATTTTATATTCTTAAACTGAAGAAGATGTTCCTGAACATTTTCATGGCATAGAACAAATCTTAGAATTAAAGTAAACCTTATAGAAACAGCAGCACTGATTGCCACCAAATCTCAGTGCTTTTAGGGTAACACAGCCTATGAATAATCCCACTTTCCTCCTACATGGTTAGCTCTGCCCATGTTTGTTCATGGCTATATGTAAGAAGTATTCAATAAATATTTGTTGGATGGATGAGTGGGTGGTTAGATGGATGAGCGCTGGGCTGCAGATGTGTGATTTCGTTGAGGTCTTTGCTTTCCTTGTAAACCTAGGGCTAAATCAGATGGATTTGCATCACTAAGCTTCACACACATTTACTGGAAGTCAACGTCCTGCTGTTAATGTGAAGAAACTAAAGAGCATGGAGCTAATGAACTCTTAGGAGGATGACACTGCTTTCCCTTAAGTCAAGTCAGTTTATTTTTGGCTTTGAAAATGAGTTCAAGTTTTTTGAATCGCTTCTCCAATACGATTTCAGTCTTTCAAATTAGAGGACTATCCTGGAAATCAGAGAATAAATAAACATGTATGGCTCCTTGTTTCCAAAGGTAAACTCAGGAGGACAGAGACAGGCATGAAGGCGGAAGTGGCAGTCGCTCTCAACCATCTTTGGGTATGAGTTTCTTGAGAGAACAAAATGCTTCTATACAGCCTTGAAAACAACATGGCTAGCTCAACCCCAAGAAAGGATACAAATAGGGCTGAGAAGGAGAAATAATACATTATTCTGTTAAGCGTATTAATACTGGGACAGGAAAGGATAGATTCCTTTTATACAGTTGGACATCATTTTAACATGCACATTATAGATCCTGGTTATTTTTTTTTTTTAACAGAAATGAATGTAGCTATCCCCTAACGGGAGCAATTTCCCTTCATATTTCTTGCAGCTCTTGTCCCAGGAGGCGACAGATGAGTATGTGATAGCAATACTGATTCCAGTGCTGAGATGCCATCTGATCCACCGGGAGAACTGGTGGATTCAAATCAATGTCAGCCCGTGCCTTCTGGGCAGCCGTCTTTCAGTATGGGATTTGCTCTATGGATCAGAAAAACAGCTGGCAACTCGCAATACGTTATACAAAAGACCTTTAAAACGTTTTGTTGTTTGCAGCTATGATGTAGTGCAACTCACTTCAAAATTTTTTTTTATTTGTATGCCTTTTTGATAGAACAAAATCCTGTCAAGCAACTGGTAAAAAACATAATAGCAATTTAAACTGGTGTCTATAGAATACTCAGGCTGAAAATGGGCTGGAATTGTTGGCCTTAATGGACATTTTTTAATGTACAAATTTTACCCATGGAAAGCATTTATTAGAAATCCCATCTGAAATTGCCTGTAAAATATAGCCATATGGCAAAATATTGTCCTGGTGGTTTGCTTGGTATTAGAAAAGAAGAACATCCATCCAGTTATATTGCTAAGTTAGAAGGTGGACTTATTTGTTTCCAGGGTATGTTGTTTGTATGTGACAGAATTTTGAAAATTCCTCTCTCTTTTAGGTCAAGCATTTTTCCCCATAAATGATGTATAATAATTCCTATGAACATTTAAACATTTATTTGGGGGTGAAACACTCAATTCTTTTAACCCCAGCGCTAAGCTTCTTCCCCTCACTGAGTTGTATTTTCTTTTCTATGTTTTAGTTTTCATGGGTTTTTCTATGAACCTTTTTTTCCTCACTATTTAAAAATATATGTATTTTATTTTCTGCCTCTGTAGTCTAAGTTTCTGGTAAAAATTAGAGTCACTAGTACAAACATACTATCTTTGTCTAGAAAAAGAGACAAAGGAAACTAGCAAAATTCGTGGATAGTGTAGATGGCCTAAAAGAAAAGGGATTTGAAATTTTCTGAGTGTTTAGTAGATTTGAGTGCGGTTCCTGGTTATTGGTATGAAATGGGTATCCCTAACCTGACAGATGTAGCTATTCTATATAGCTATTTATAGTTTCCAAATTGCTTCTCATAACTCTCATTTAAATACTTTGATGAAGTAGCTAAATAGACACGAGCCACCTTGGGCATCTCTCTGGATGAAAAAATGTGTGAAATATATTATTCAATATTTGCAGGCTGTGAGACTGTTATCTTGTCCAGGAGCCTCTTGTTACATTTGACAGTAAGTGTAATTAGCAGTTGGTGTTCAGAGTGCAAAGAATTTTGATTGATTGATTGGACTGTGTTTTAGGCCTTGTCAATATGAACAAAACATACACTATGTTCATCCATCTTGCATCGCTATTTTTATATGTGAGTCAATATTCCAACAATATTAATGTCATTGGTCCACAATGGCCTCCAATAAATTGAGGATGCAATTCCTAAAGGAAGATGAGACTGAAAAGAGGAAAAGAATACTAAACCAAAAGAGCATTTTCTGAAGTATGTCCAGGTGCACTAATTCTTGGAGAAATTAATAGGATTTGGGAAAGAAAGTGTTAGTTAACCCAATGATGTGTTTGAGGAATGTTTGGATAAGTCAAGTTACCATGTTTTACTTATTCTAGGACACATCAGAGCTTTTAACATGTTGTGAGAAGAGCATTGTAATTTGAAAGAGGGAGATCTAGCCATCAGGGCTTCCCCCATTTGTTTAACGAAACACTTCCCCAGCATATCAGTGCTAATTATTTCCCCTAAGAATATTTTGAAAAACAACCTTCTGTGATGTTTGCTTGGTAAATATGTTACTTAAAATTGAATACCATTAGAGCTCATTAAATCCAGTTGTTTTTTGGCCTCATGATTTTTTTTTTACTTATTATTTATTGAAGGCCATCTATGTGCCAGACACAGAGCTAAGTACTTTTCCATATATTAAAATTGGCAATAACCCTATGAAGTGTTATTTGTCCCCATTTAATAGATAAAGAACTAAGGCTCAGGGAAGTCCTAGTAACTTTCCCAAGGATGCAGAGCTAGGAAGAGGTGAAAGTAGAATCCAAACTTGGGCTGGCACTGATACCTATGATGCTACAACAAATAATTTAAGTAAAATATGCAAAAATTGTGGTGTTTATGTGTGTGACAGACAGATGGATCATAATTTCATCTGATATGCAAAAGGATCTAGGACCTAGAACTTTTAAGAATCACTGAACCCAAATCGCAATGTTCAGAGAACCAAGAGTGGTGATGCCATTTTCTCAATGACACATCACTACGATGAAGTAGAACCACATTCTCGTGACTGCTCTTTGATGACAATGTGCTACATTATCATGGTTGATAGCTTTTAAGTTAGTTGATTTCAGAAAATGAAGGTAGACAATATTGTTTTTGCAAGCTTGGAACCATTTTGCAAGTTTGCTATTAACTTCATTGATTCATGAACAAACACTGGAATCATCTCAGACCAAAACACCAAATTTTGAATACAAAGGATATTTAAAATGCTTAAAATTATCAGAATATCAAGGTGAGTGAAAGAACATAATACATATGTATCCAGGAAAAAGTAATATCAAGCTAGCATTTGAATAAAAAATAATAAAGCTGAAGTAGAATATAGGCTTTTATTTTTGAAGATCAAAGCATAAGTCCAGCTTTATTTATAAAGGTAATAGTCACCACTGGAATGTAACTTGAGATGGGGCAATACAATCTTGCTGCACAGTCTAAATTTCTACTCTTACATACATTATATTACATTAAGGCAATGTGTTTCAGAAGCCATCTGTTTAAATGAAAATAACTCTGGAGCAGAAATATATAAAGCAGGTTCTCAACTATTAAACCCAGTGTAAGCTTGGACCTGGCATATCTCTTTTTATTGGTGTCAGGAAATATGAAAGATAAATTTTGATGGGAGCATGTTCATATGGAAATGGTCAGAAAATGAAAGAATGCCTGAGGCAGGCAATCTGAGGAAAGGTAGCAATTTATCCCTGAATAAAGACATGTAGGAAGTGAGATCACGCCGAGGAAAGATGAACCTAGGAGGAGATGCTCAACAGTGCTAAAGACAGCATTCATTTCAATGACAATCCAGTCTTAGGAATTACCTCTTTATCATAGAGCAACATATATTTGTAAGATTCTCAGCTTTTATAAGTTGTTACATTTTTAAAAATGGCTGGTAAAAGGGAAATCTGGAAGAATATAACTCTAACACTGTCCTTGACCAGCTCTCATCAGGTATAGCAGCTGCTGTGTATGGAAGAGAAATGGGGGATGACTGGGAAATAAAATAAGTTGTTCCAGTGTGATCTCCTGAAATAGATAGAAGACTTGTAATTTCACACCAAGATCCACAGCCTGGCCTTGTTTTCTGGTTGCAAATCTGAAATAGCAGTAATCCATCTGTCAGCCTGACATCTTCCTATGCTCCCTTTCAATCACTCCCAGCAAAAATAATTTTTTAGGATTGATTCTGATTTTGGCAGCTTTCTTATTGCTTATCACTTTAAAGACATTAAGAGATAGTAGCAAATTTTATTTTATCTCATCCTGCAGGTTTTTTAAGTTGGAATTTTACTAATTTTATTTGGGTCCTAAAAACAGTAATATAACTTATAGGAAACTCACTAAGAAATTAACTATAGAACAACTATTCTATTGTCTTTACATAAATCCTAAAAGATGATAAGATCAGGGTAGTCATACACTACACAAACATAAACAAAACACATAATAGAAAACTGGAAAGTGAGATTCCTAAGAAGGAGATGTTATTCTTGGTCAAACAAGGATGTATAAGGAGAAGCAGGACCAAGAATGAAGACAATGACAGGTACCCTGTATGGATGCAATGGCCAGCAAAGTAGGCTACTTGTGCCAGATAGTTTCACCTGCAAATAGGGATGATTGATTTAGGAACATCAGCTAACTGTGAAGGAACAGGAGTTAATTGATGAGACCAAAATCTGGGAAATGTATCATCAGTTGCCTGATAAGGAAGCAGAGTTCATGACTTCAGATCTTGAAGAAGCTCTTTTTTTTTTTTAATTGAATTATAGCTGTATACATTAGTTCAATCATGGGGTACAGTGTGCGGGCTTCACATGCAATCTGAGATATTTTTATCAACCTGATTGACATAACATTCATGACATTTTCTCATTTACTATGTGAAAACATTTTTGATCCATATTTAGAAGTTTTCTCCTGACCCTTCAAATATGTACCACACATGTGATCTCACCCTTTGTCC
>CAUYON010133136.1:0-14492 GCA_963573935.1 Arctocebus calabarensis
GCTTGCAGTGCTATAAATTTCCCTCTTAGGACTGCCTTTGCAGTATCCCAGAGGTTCTGATAATTCGTGTCTTCATTGTCATTTTGTTTCAAGGATTTGGTAATTTCCTTCTTAATCTCATCTATGACACAGCTATCCTTCAGTATAAGGTTATTTAGCTTCCATGTTTTTGTATGAGTATGCAGATTCTTGGTGTTACTGAGTCCAACTTTTATTCCATGATGGTCTGAGAAGATGCAAGGAATAATTTCTATTTTTTTTTAATTTGCTGAGGTTAGACTTGTGACCTAGGATGTGATCTATTGTGGAGTATGTTCCATGGGCTGATGAGAAGACTGTGTTTTCTGTTTTGCTGGGATGAAATGTTCTGTAGATATCTGTTAAATCCAGATGTTGAATAGTTAAGTTTAAATCTAAAATTTCTTTGCTTAGTTTCTTTTTGGAGGATCTGTCTAGCACTGCTAAAGGGGTGTTAAAATCTCCGACTACTATAAAATTGGAGGTAATCAAGTTGCTCATGTCAGAGTTTTTATTATAAATTGAGGCATGTTCTGGTTGGGTGCATAAATATTAATAATTGAACTCTCATCATATTGAGTAGTGCCTTTAACAAATATGAAGTGTCCATCCTTATTCTTCCTTATTTTGATTGGTTTAAAGCCGATTGCATCTGTGAATAGGATTGTAACACCTGCTTTTTTTCTGCTTTCCATTTGCCTGGAATATAGATGACCATTCCTTCACCTTGAGTCTATATTTATCTTTTAAGGTAAGATGAGATTCTTGTTTGTGGAAGATATCTGGCCTGAGTTTTTGAGTTGATCTTTTTAAAAAATCAACTATTGATCACATTCAAAATTTTCTAGACCAACGTTATGTAGCTTTTGTTTAAATATTTTTTCCAGAAGTTTTACAGTTTGAGGTGCTACATTTAAGTCTTTAATCCACTGTGAATCAACTGACCTTTGCCTATGATATGAGACAAGCATCGATATTCATTCTTTTAACTTTAGTATATAGTTTTATAGTTTATAATATATAGGTCTTTCCCCACTTGGTTGGGAATATCTACATAATTTCCTTCTACAAAAATTTGTTAATGCATAGACTGTTAGTGATTTCTGCATCTTATTTTATTTTTTATTAAATCATAAATACATAGGTCATGTATACATTATTGCATTTATGGGGTACAATGTGCTGATTTCATATAGAATTAGGAACACTTACATCACACTGATTAATATGTACTTCATCTCATTTACTTAATTATGGTGTTGAGACATTTATACTCTATACTTAATAGATCTGAAATGTACCCTTGCAATAAGCACCATAGGTGTGATCCCACCATTCATGCTTCCTCCATCTGACTTCCCCCCTCCTATACCAAACTCCCTGTTGGTTCCTTCATCCTGGCCCATAGTTGTGATCAATTCTTCATATGAAAGTGTGAGTGATTATAAATTGGTTTCATAATAGTACTGAGTACATTGGATGTTTTTCTTCCATTCTTGAGATACTTTACTAAGTAGGTTATGTTCCAGCTCCATCCATGTAAATGTAAAAGAGGTAGAGTCTCCATCTATTTTTAAGGCTGCATAGTATTCCATGGTATACATATACCAAAATTTATTAATCCATTCATGGGTCGATGGGCACTTGGGCTTCTTCCATGACTTGGCTATTATAAATTGAGCTGCACTGAATAATCTGGTACAAATGTCTTTGTTATAAAGTGATTTCTTTTTCTTTCTTTTTTTTTTTTTTACAAAGACAGAGTCTCACTTTATTGCCCTCAGTAGAGTGCTGTGGAGTCACACAGCTCACAGCAACCTCCAACTCCTGGGCTTAGGTGATTCTCTTGCCTCAGACTCCCAAGTAGCTGGGACTACAGGCTCCTGCTTACAATGCACGCCTATTTTTCTGTTTTGCATTTTGCCGAGGTTGGGTTTGAACCGCCACCTTGGACATATGGGGCTGGTGCCCTACTTGATGAGCCACAGGCGCCGTCCGATTTTTGGTCTTTTTGATATATACCTAGTAGAGGAATTGCAGGATCAAATGACAGGACTACTTTTAGATACCTGATTATTCTCCATACTTCTTTCCAAAAGGGACATATTAGTTTGCACTCCCACCAGCAGTGCAGAAGTGTTCCCTTTTCTCCATACCCATGCCAACATCTGTAATTTTGGGATTTTGTTATGTGAGCCACACTTACTGGAGTTAGATGATCTCTCAAAGTGGTTTTGATTTGCATTTCTCTGATGATTAAAGATGATGAGCCTTTTTTTTCATGTGTCTGTTGGCAATGCACCTATCTTCTTCAGTGAAGCTTCTGTTCAAGTCCCTTGCCCACAATGAAATGGGATTACTTGTTCTTTTCTTATTAATAAGTTTGAGTTCTCTGTGGATTTTGGTTATCAAACCTTTGTCAGAAGCATAACCTGCAAATATCCTCTTCCATTCTGATGGCTGTCTGCTTGCTTTACCTACTGTATTCTTGGCTGTGCAAAAGCTTTTTAGTTTGATCAGATCCCAGTAATGCATTTTTGGTGTTGCTTCAATTGCCCTGGTGGGAAGGTCCTCCTCATAAACTGTTCTCCCAGGCCAATTTATTCAAGTGTTTCTCCTGCACTCTTTCCAAGAATCTTTATAGTTTCTTCTTAAGTTTAAATCTTTTATCCAGTGATAGTCAATTTTTATTAATGATGAAAGGTGTGGGTCCAGTGTCAGTCTTCTACAAGTCTCCAGCCAGTTCTCCCAACAGCATTTGTTAAATAGGGAATCTTTCCCCAAATTTATATTTTTTATAAGCTTAGCAAAGATCAAGTGATGATAAGTGTCTGGGTTCATCTCTTGGTTTTCAATTCTGTTCTAGACATCTACCTGTCTATTTTTGTGCCAGTACCATGCTGTTTTGATCATTATAGATTTATAGTATAGTTTGAAGTCTGGGAGTATAATTCTTCCTGATTTGTTTTTATTTCTGAGTAATGTCTTAGCTATTCAAGTTTTTTTCTGGTTCCATATAAAACGAAGAACTATTTTTTTCCAGATCTTTAAAATATGATGGTGGTTCTTTGATAGAGATTGCATTAAATTTGTAAAATGCTTTGGATAATATGAACATTTTAACAATGTTGATTATTCCCAGCCATGATCATGGCATGTTTTTCCATTTGTTAACTATTCTCTTTATAGAGATCTTTCACATCCTTTATTAGGTAAATTTCCAAATATTTCATCTTCTTTGGCACAACTGTAAAGGGAACAGAGTCCTTGACTATTTTGACTATTTTTTCAGCTTGAATATTATTGTTATATATAAAATCTACTAATTTGTGAGCATTGATTTTGTATCCTGAGACACTAATGTATTCCTTGATCACTTCTAAGAGTTTGGTATTTGAGTCCCTGGGGGTTTCCAGGTATAAAATCATGTCATCTGTGAAGAGTGAAAGTTTGATCTCCTCTGACCCTATTTGTATACACTTGATCACCTTCTCTTGCTTCATTGTGATGGCTAAGACTTCCATTACAAAGTTAAAAAGCAGTGGAGACAATGGGCAACCTTGCCTGGTTCCTGATCTGAGTAGAAATGTTTACAATTTTACTCCACTCAGTATGATATTAGCTCTGGGTTTGCTGTAGATGGTCTCTATTAGTTTAAGAAAAGTCCCTTCTATACCTATTTTCTTAAGTGTTCTGATCATGACTGGATGCGCAATGTTGTCAAAAGATTTTTCTGCATCTATTGAGAGAATCATATGGTCTTTGGTTTTTAGTTTGTTTATGTGGTATTATATTTATAGATTAGGTATATTGAACAAAGCTTGAGCCTGGTATAAAACCCACTTGGTCATGGTGTATAATTTGTTTGATATGTTGCTGGATTCTGTTTGCTAGGATTTTATTGAGTATTTTTGTGTCCGTGTTCATTAAAGATATTGGTCTATAATTTTCTTTTCTTGTTGGGTCTTTTCCTGGTTTGGGGATCAGTGTGACATTTGCTTCATAGAATGTGTTGGGAAGTATTCCTTCTTTTTCGATGTTTTGGAAAATGTTAAGTAATATAGGTACTAATTCCTCTTTAAAGGTTTGGTAGAATTCTGCTGTGAAGCCATCTGGTCCCAGACTCTTCTTTTCTGGGAGATTTTGTATAGTTGATTCTATTTCAATTTTTGACATAAGTCTGTTCAGAATTTCCAATTCTTTCTGATTAAGTCTAGGAAGTTGGCATGTTTCCAAGTATTGTTCAATTTCTTTCAGATTTTCATATTTCTGAGAATAAAGTTCTTTGTAGTATTCATTAAGGATTTTTTGAATTTCTGAGGTTCTGTTTTATTTCACCTTTGTGATTTCTGATTGATAATATTAGAGACTTTAATTTTCTCTTTTTGGTTAGGTTGGCCAAAGGTTTATCAATTTTGTTGAATTTAAAAAAAAAAACTTTTTGATTCATTGATTTTTTGAATAATTCTTTTGTTTCGGTTTCATTTAATTCTGCTCTAATTTTAGTTATTTCTTTTCTTCTTCTGGATTTGGGGTTAGAATGTTCTTCCTTTTACAGTTGTTTCAGATGTGCCATTAAGCTATTGACTTCCTCTCTGTTCCCCTTAAGGAAGGCTTGCAATGCTATAAATTTCTCTCTTAGGACTGCCTTTGCAGTACCCCACAGTTTCTGATAATTTGTATTTTCATTATTTTTTTGTTCAAAAAATTTGGCAATTTCCTTCTTAATCTCATTTATGACTCAGCTATCATTTAGTATAAGTTTATTAAGTTTCCATGTCTTTTTAAGAGTATGCAGATAATTGTTATTGGTAAATTCAAATTTTACTGCGTCATGATCCAAAAAAATACAAGGAATAATTTCTATACTTTTAAATTTACTGAGGTTAGACTTGTGACCTAAGATGTGTTAAGTTTTGGAGAATGTTCCATTGGCTGATGAGAAGAATGTGTATTCAGTTTTGTTAGGATGAAATGTTCTGTAGATGTCTGTTAAATTCAATTGTTGTGCGGTGAAGTTTAAGTTCAAAATTTCTTTGCTTACTTTCTTATTGGAGGATCTATGCAACACTGCCAAAGGGGCAATAAAATCTCCAACATTATGGTGCTGGAAGATATAAAATTGTTCATGTCTGTTTTCCCTTGTAAATTGAGGAGCATTCTGGTTGGCACTAAATGTTAATAATTGACATCTTATCATGTTGAGTGTTTCTCTTAACGAATATGAAGTGACCATCCTTATCTTTTCCTTACTTTTGTTGGTTTACAGACCAATGAATCTGCAAAAAAAAAAAAAAAAAATTGCCACTGCTTCTTTTTTATGATTTCCATTTGCCCGGATTACAGATGTCCATCCCTTCATCCTGAGTCTATATTTATCCCTTAAGGTTAAGATGAGATTCTTGTATGCAGCAAATATCTGGCCTGAGTATTTGTATTCAATCAGCCAACCTGTGCCTGTTAAGAGGACAATTTAAGCTGTTCTCATTAATTGAGAATATTGATAAGCCTGGTAATATTTTGGGTGTCATGTGTTTTGAAAGTCCAGTGGACATTTTAAATCTTTTCACCATTGTGGAAATGGGTTTTAATCAAGAATTTCTGAGTGAGTTTATTTTGGTCATAGAGCATTGTACTGGTCATTATGGAGAATGGGTCTGAGAGCATCCTGAAGAGCTGGTTTGTTTATGGAAAATTTCTTCAACATGTATATGTCATTAAAGTATTTAACTTCTCCATCATAAATGAAATGCATTTTATCTGGATACAGGAAAGTCTTATAGCTGAAAGTCTTTTGTTTTAGGAGAATGAAGTTTGATGAGCATTGTCTTCTGGCTTGAAATGTTTCAGCCAAGGGATCTGCAGTCATTCTAATATTCTTCCCCTTGTAGGTTATGATTTTGCTATGTCTGGTTGCTTGCAGGATTTTCTTCTTCATATCAACTTTGGCAAAGTTAATTACAATGTGTCTAAAAGATACTTTATTGGGGTTTTGCTGGGGTTCTGAAACTGCTATCTGAACTTTAGTATCTCTTGTCATGCTTGGGAAGTTCTCCTTAATTATCTCTGAGAGTAGAGTATCTGTGCCTTCAGAACATCCTTTTCTTCAGGGATTCCTATAAGGTGAATGCTTGCTCTTTGGAGTGGTCCAACAGTTCTCTCAGGAAATAATCTTTTTCCTCTCCACTTCTCTCCCTTTTGGAGCATTTGGGTGCATTCAAAAGCTTTGTCTTCAATGTCAGAGATCCTTTCTTCTGCCTGCTCTATTCTATTACTGAGGAATTCTACTGTATTTCTCAGTTCTTTGAAAGATGCAAGTTCTTGCCTCAATGTGTGGAAATCTTTGGTGATTTTGTCTTTGAATTCATTGTATTCTTGAGACAACTTTTGAATTGCTCCTTGAATTTCTAAATCCAACTTTACTTTCATTCCTTTAATCTCATTTACAATGCAAATTCTGAATTCAATTTCTGACATGTCAGCCATTTGTTTATGAATGGGATCTTCTATTGTGTTTCCTTTGTCATTCCTTGGAGGAGTTGATCTACTGTGTTTATTCATGTTGCCAGAGTTTTTCCACTGAATCTGCCCCATGATTATTTTTTACTGTTTGGCTACAAAAGCTGAAATTTGTTTCTTTGGAGTTGCAGCTTGCCGCAGCAGAGAAGATGTGCAATTATCAATCTCTTCTCTCAGCTCGGCTCCCACCCTTCAGCTTTGTTTAGTTCTTTCTGGCCATTATCTCTTCCTCTGGATGGGAGCTTCTGTTATTCCAAGAGAGCTGAGCTAAATGTCCTTCCCATCCTCCATCATGCTTTGCCTCCCAATGTGATTTCTGCATCTTGACTTTGTATACTGCATTTTTACTGATTGTATCAGTTTTTTTTTTTTTTTTTTTTTTTTTTTTTGGTATTTTGGAATCTTTAAAGTTTTCTATATATGAGATCAAGTCATTTGGAAACAGAGACAATCTCACTTCTTCCTTTCCTTTTAGGCTGTCTTTCTTTCTATTGCCCAATTTGTCTAAGTCTTCCAGTACTGTTTTGAAAAGAAGCAGATGAGAGTGGCCATCTTCTTTTTATTCCTGATTTCAACTTTTCACTGTTGAATATTATCTTAGAAGAGTATATGATCTTTATTGTGTTTAGATATGTTCCTTATATAACTAATTCATTAGGGGTTTTATCTTAAAGAAATGTTGAATTTTACTGCATTTACTGAGGCAATTATATGGTTTTTATCCTTCTTTTAATATGGTATGTTATAGTTATTGATTTACATATATTGAACTATCCTGATACCCTAGGAATATACTCCATTTGATCATGGTGAACTTTTAATGCATTATTGAATATACCAGTATTTTATTGATAATTTCTACAGATATTTTCATCTTGTATGTCAACTTTAGAATTTTCTTGTATTTTCAGACATGCAGTCACAGGTTTGCTTCCTGATATGGGGAAGTCTTATGCAGAACATGGAGGTTCATCGGGGAAGTTTGTGGAGCCTGTCAGATCTATTGCATGCACTTCCTGTGGAGTGATACTTTGGAATGACTTTTTGGTCTGGCAACTCTGTGCATTGGAATGCAGAGCCATCTCCAGACTCTAGGCACTGGTCACTGTGAACATTCCATTTCTGTGTTTCTAGCAGACTCCAGATGGTCTAAATCTGCTGATACTGCCAATGTTTCCTGCAAGGTGATGTTATGGTTTGAATGTGTCTCCAAATTTCACAAAATTTGCCATATTTCCTCCTCTTGTTGATGATTTTTTGCAGGAGGGGCCTTTGGAAAGTAACTGGGATGCGATAAAGTGATCTGATTGGCACCCTCATGATAAAAGTGCATGTCTTCATAATTTCCTTCTTGAATAATTTGTTAATGTAAATAATGTTGACTTTATATACTTTATGTATATTGACTTTGTATCCAACACTTTAAAATTATTTAAAATTAGTTTTTAACTTTAACTTTAGGATTATTTTAAGCTTTGGGGTTATAGTAAACAGCTGTTTCTTACTGTTTTCCACTTAACATCTTTACTCTCAATAAACACTTCCCCTACTGCTCAAAATCTTTATTGTAATTTACTTTTACTTCATATTATTTACTTATTATCACTTAGCATTTATTAATGCTTCATTTATTCCATAAACAGCCACTTAGCAGCTGCCATGTGACAATCAGTGTCCTGAGATCTTGGAATAGAGAAATGAATAACACATAGACCATTCTGGTAAAAGCTTATTATCAATAGGAGAAGACAGAAAAAACAGAGATATAATCATTTCTCCAGCTATGAAAACTGACCACAAAGCATGAGCCTAATAACAAAAGATACTATTTCTCTCTTTTCTCTGTCCAACAGCTATAGAAAGGTCAATTCTTCATGGAGGTCTTCTGGAGAATCCCCAGAGAGTTGCTTGTACATGCTCCTGAACACATTGAAATGAGTATTTCTTGATAATTATGTTGTATGTTTATGTTTGCTGTGGAGGCGCCAAATACCCACATATAAGATACTGCATGTATTGATATTAGATATATTCATATGATATCTTGAGTCTTGTATAAGGGTACAAATAATTAGGTTACATTGTTTGTGTTTGTTAGGTAAAGTGTAAGTTGTAGTTGAGCCTTTCACTCAAAGGATGTGCTATGTACCTTAATGTGCCCATTAAGGCTCCTACCCTTGTCCTTCTCCCACTTGAATTTGTGTTTTTCTCTTATGTGGGTGTGTAGTTATTTATCTATTAGTATCATATTAGTATTGAGTACATTGGATATTTTCTTTTCCATTCCTGAGACACTTTACTAAGGAGAATTTTCTTTAAGTCCATCCAGGTTAATATAAAAGATGTAAAGCCTCCATTTTTCTTTATGACTGAATAGTATTCCATGGTATACATATACCTTAGTTTGTTAATCTATTCCTGGGCTGATGGGCACTTGAGTTGATTCCACATCTTAATGATTGTAAATTAAGCTGCTGTAAACATTTGAGCCAAATTGCCCTTATGGTAAAATTACTCTTGTTTTCTGTGTAGGTACCCAGTAATGGAATTGTGGGATCAAATGGAAGGTTTACTTTTATTGCATTGAGGATTCTCTGTACTTCTTTCCATAGAGGATACATATTTTGCAACTTCACCAGCAGTGCAATACTATTCTTTTCTCTTGACATCCACTCTAATACCTTCAGCTTTATAATTTTTTTGGTGTGGGCTATTCTCATTGGTGATATCTCAGAGTTAAGTGAAATCTCACTGTGCTTTTGATCTGCAGTTTCTAATGATTAAGGATGATGAGCATTTTTTAATGTGTTTGTTGGCCATTAGTCTATCTTCTTCCCACCTAATGGGCAGAACCAAGAAGGTTCTTTTGATGTCTCTAACTCATTTATAAATGGAATTGTTTGCTCTTCACTTGTTGATTAGTTTGAGTTCTCCATAGACTCTAGTTATTGGTGTGGTCCTTTGTCAAGTTCATAGCATGCAATTTTCTTCCCCCAGTCTTAAGTTTGTCTGTTTGCTTTAGTTGTACCCTTAGCTATGCAGAAGCTTTTCAGGTTGATACTGTCCCATTAATTTATTTTTGGTGTTGCTGCAGTTGCCAAGGGAGTCTTCATATAATCTTTTCCCAGGCTGATATCATCAAGAGTTGGCAACACTTTCTTCTAGAATTTTTATAATTTTTGACTTAAATTTGAATCTTTTATCCAGAGAAAGTCAAGTTTTCTCAGTGATGAGAGATGTGGGCCCAGTTTCAGTTTCTATATGTGACTAACTAGTTCTCCCAGCATCATTTATTGAATAAGGATTCTTTTCCCCAGTGTATGCTGTTGTTTGGTTTATTGAAGATCAGATGGTGTGATGTGGCTGGATTCATCTGTAGGTTCTGTATTCTGTTTCATGGATATATATCACTATTTTGTGCCAGCACAATAATGTTTGATAACAGTACATTTGTAGTGTAACCTGAAGCCTGGTAACATAATGCCTCCAGATTTATTTTTATATCATAGAATTATATTGGCTATTTGGTTTTTCTTCTGGTTCCATATGGAACAAAGTACTTTTTTTCCAAGTTCTTTGAAATATGACCATTGTACTTCAATGTGTATTGCTTTAAATCTGTAGATCACTTTGGGTAGTACAGATATTTTATAAGTGTTGACTCTTCCTAGCCATGAGCATGGTATGTTCTTCCATTTGTTAATGTCTTCT
The DNA here is from genome assembly GCA_963573935.1 of Arctocebus calabarensis. NCBI lineage: Eukaryota > Metazoa > Chordata > Mammalia > Primates > Lorisidae > Arctocebus > Arctocebus calabarensis. The sequence goes on from CAUYON010133136.1 coordinate 10,249, forward strand.
GCTATTTCTTTTCTCAGAGTTTCATAGTTCTTTCTGTAGGAATACTTCATACCCTTTATTAGCTATATGCCCAGCAATTTCATTTTCTTTGAAGCCACCCTCTGGAGGATATTGTGTCTGGAGGATATGATTTGATTTTCAGCTTGACTGTTATTGACCTACATGAAGGCTACTGATTTGTAGACATTGATTTTTTTTTATCCTGAGATATTACTATATTTCTTAGTCACATCCAGGAGCCTTGTGATTAATTTTGGGGGGTTTTCTAAGTATGAGGTCATATGATCAGCAAAGAGGGAGAGTTTGACTTCTTCTGTCCCCATGTGAATACCCTTTATATCCTCTTGCCTGATTGCATTGGCTAGAATGTCCAGAACTATATTGAATAGCAGTAGAGATAGTTGACATCCTTGTCTGGTTCCTGATCTAAGTACAAATGCTTTCAGTTTTACTCCATTCAATATGACATTGGCTATAGGTTTGTTGTAGATGGCTTCTATCAGTTTAAGAAATGTTAAGACCATAGGTGTTATTCGAAAGCCACCAAGAGAAACCCCTGGCTATAGAGACATTTTCAAATTTGCCAGTGTTATTTTAATGCATCTACTTTACAATTCACTGCTTCTTCTTCAACAATGTGCAATTCATTCTTTGCACCAGCCCCTAAACTGATCATTCTGAAAGAACTAGTGCTGATTTTCATCATTATACACCTTAAAGTAATAATCTTTTTTGCCTTTGGTTCACAACCAAAAAGATAGTTCTGAGGTCTTGGATGGCTCATGCCCATGTCCATTGAATTTTCCATGAGGTGGTGGCATGCACGCAGGTGGAAGAGAAGGTGGACACAAACCAATGGCTGCTGCTCTAAGGAACAGCTGTCCAGGATGTTCAGGGCTGTTAAAAAGACTTCTGAGTCAGCCAACACTGCTTTCTTACATTTCCTATGAGAAGGAGAGTAGAATGGCAGCAAAACTCCTGCCATTTAAAGTAAAGCAAAACTAACACCAGCACATTTCACTTCTTCCATGCAAAGTAAATAAATAAATACAAATAAAAACAAACTTTAAATGTTTCCTTATCATTCTGGAGTCTCACCTTCCTCATCTATAAAATAGGAATGTCTATTTTTTAGTGCTGACAAAGATGAAATTTTAATTATAAATATCTGTAAATAATTACTTCAAATATTTAATTATAAAATTTCCTAAAATCCAAGTCTACAGTGTTTTAATTTTCCCTGTAGGTGAGGTACATATGTCTCAAATAAGCCTTGTGAATCTAAGGACTGTTACCACTTTATCACTTATTTTTCCATATCCATTTGCCTTTAAAGTAGGAACAGAGCCATAGCGTGCTTTTTATTTATTATTTATCTTCCCAATTAAAGATCTAAAAGGAATAAAGATGAATATGAATGCATTCTGGTTACATTTGGACTACTACATAACAGGAAGCAATTCTGTCCCGAGGGTTAACACAGAAAAAGGGAAGATTGAGTGATGCATTTAGTGTAAGAATTGTTCGCATGTATTTCTTTTTCTGTGGAAAATATATGGTTTATATCAACATACCTTGCCCATCTTAATAAGACCAATAATATTTTCACAGTGCCCCACCAATTTCAAATGTGACATTACATCCTTTTTCTCACTGTAATTCTAAACCTTCCCTACTTCTGACCATTAACACTCAAGAACCATTAAGGGTCTGAAATGTTACCCTATTTCCAAGATAATAAATCATTCTATCACATTTTCATGGATGCCAGTAGATGACACAAAACTCCTACATCAAAGATGAAGTGCAGTTTATTACTCAAGAAATAACAGTAGCCAGAATATTGACATCTTTACATCGGTTCTCTAAATTGCAATTCTCACAGCATGACACAGAAAGACCTATATGCTATTCATACTCTAAAATATACTACATTACAGGAGGATAGCAATACGTTTAAGTAACCCTAATGTTTTATAAAGGGTAATAAATCAGCTTTCCCTTTGATCCAAGGGGAAATTTTTTTTATTACTGTGAACATTAAATAAACTTGTCCTTGGCTCTGAAGAAAGACACTGTCACTATTTTCCAAGGCAGTTAGTTGTATAAACATCCTTAAAGGGATGATTAATGACAAAGTGCCATGGTCAGAAGTCATGCAAAACTCAAGAGACCCATTGAGCCTGCCTCAGTTCTTAAATGTCATCCAACCCTTTAGCTTCTTTAATCATGACAATTATAATGACACATTTGTATATTAGTGCATAAATAACCCCCCCCCCAACAAAACTACATGTTTTCTGGGGTCTGTGGTAAACCAAAATGACAAAATGTTTCTCTATTAAAGCCAAAATAACTATGATTTATATAGTTAACAATTTGTTCTATATTCTTTATTCTTACACTCCCCACTTCTGGAATTAAATATAATGACATTTTTTCCTTCCCTTGTAAAAGTATATAGTTTGTTTGATTTCCATTCATTTCACAAAATACTTTAATTATGAAGTAATATTTCCCTTGTTTCAAGTAATCTTTTGAGCCAATTCACATTTTTTTACATACTTCTGGTACCTTTTGCTAAATGCTCCTTTATAAAGATATAATGATTTTATTTCCAATCCAGGACTCAGCTACAAGAAAGGATCTACCATTCAAGTACCTGTTCATTTTCTTGTTTTAATCAAACAATATTTTTTTACAAGACTGTATCACAAACATTGGAGTGAATAGCATAGTAAGTGGCTAGAGGGAGTGGACACAGCATTCTTGCTAGGGGACAGAATGCCCATGATTATACTTGACATTGCTTACAGTAGCAGAATCTGCACAATGGCTTGTTTGTAATAATGAGCTGGGGCTGGGAGGAATTGTCTAAAGCTGGTATTTCCTCTTGCATACATGTGCTTCCGAATAACTGGAAAACAGCTGTAGAATAAAATCCCTGCCCTCACTTATTATAAGCCATTCACACTTTGGCATTAGAGATATGAATAGGCCCTCAAGGAAAGAATGGATTCCAATTCCACAATAGAAAGAGATCATTGGTCAAATGATGGGGGAAAAAAAGAAGTACATAAAACTATGTTATTTGCAGAATTGGACTGCCTCGCCAATTGGAAGTGAGGAAAAACATCTGCTACTGATTTGGTTAGGATTTTTATTTTTCAGGGTGAGCAGAAAGGAACAAATATACAAAGATAGAAATAAATTCTCTGGGGTCATCCAAAAAGTTGAGATATATTTTGTTCAATATACCACAGAAAGACAGTTGTTTCCTGATCAGATTCATGGGTACCTAAATTTGAATACCCCAGTTAATCCAATGTCAATCATTTAATATCATGTTGAATGGCATGTGTAAGATAGGACATAGCATAATAAGGCATATTTTATTGTAAAGTAATATTGTACTTGGAAAATTATTTGAAATTAAGAGTAAAATATATATGTCAAATTTAGTCCCTAAATCTTCGGATGTGACAGGAAGGAGGCATCATCCTTCCCAGACTAATCTACTTGCTGGGGGGGGTGCCCTCCTGAGCTCACAGAGCACCAGAGTGAATTATACTAGAGCTTCCTGCAGATCCCTGCTATCTAGTTGCCAGAGACTTTTTAACTCTTCCACTTGAGATTGGTGCTGGCTAGGACAACTGACTGAGACCTCTTCAACTGGGCCAATCACCCGAAAACTTTCCAAAGTGGTACCCTGGGTGTGTGGTAGTGGGAGGGTTTGATTTGGCTTTTTCCGTTGCTGCCTGTGGGGGGCACGGTGGCTTAACTCTGGTATTCCTTCACAGCTCAGATTTCAATCCAGAGTAAGAGATTCTCTAGGGTAAGACAAAGACCAGCTGAAAATAAGTCAGAGCCACTTAACCCCACCACACCAAGAAGGTACCCAGTTTCACAAGCAGTATCTCTCTACGAGTCCTTGGCAAAACTCTAGGGGAAAAGGTACAGACACAGACCAAGCTTTTAAGCAAAGTTCTGGTCAATCACTACTCCTAGAACTCCCAGTCCAAATTGTCTTTATCTATTCATCTAGCCAAACGGTGTAAAATTAATCATGGGGCGGAATCAACAGAAAAGCTTTGGAAACATGAACAACCAGACAAGGTCAACCCCTGAGGGAATAATCTGGTGGATACAAGTGAGGATCCTATGCATAAACAGATGGCTGAAATGTCAGAAATCAAATTCAGAATTTGGATTGCAAACAAGATCAATAAAATAGAGGAAAAGTT
>CAUYON010133138.1:0-35041 GCA_963573935.1 Arctocebus calabarensis
ATCTCAAGAATGGAAGAAAAAGTATCCAATGTACTCAGCCCTAATATGAAGCTAATTTATAGCTTTCATATGAAGGCTAAAACCCAATTATAGCACAAGAATACAGGGAAAGGGAAAGGGAGGGGAGGGGAGGGGGGAGGATGGGTAGAGGGAGGGCAATTAGTGGGAACACACCTACAGTGCATCTTAGCAGGGTACTGGTGAAACTTATTAAAGAGTATCAATGTCTTTATATAGTGATCAAGAAAATGCCATGAAGGCTATCTCTAACAGTATGAACTAAATATTTCTGATTGTATATGAAGCATATTCTGCCCTATGATTGCACCAATGTACACAATTATGATTTAATAAAATTATTTAAAAAATAAATATAAACATATGTGTGTATATCACAAAAAAAAAAAACAGTAATCTCATGGTTTACTACTATCTATATATGTAGGTATTAAGTTTTAACTAAGTTGATCAAAGACACAGACTTACCAAAATAGGCCAAGTCTTATTTCTGCAGAGGTGAATAAATCAACTGCTTCTACTGACCTTCCATAGAAGGCTGGAATTGCCAAAGGAATGATGATCAAATGTTCCAGTGACACCCAGAATTATGACATCAGAAGATTCTTTCACATAGTTTCTTACCTGCTGAAGAACCAAATCTCAATTCATTGCTCTACCAACAAGCAGAACCTTAACTAAAAAGTGTCTCTAAGGGTTTTTCGAGGGTTTTATTCTTGTTGCCATTGCCTTATTTTCCAACATTACTAATATTTTAATCTACGAATGAAGACCTCTTGTCTAATCAATCGGCACAAAATCACACTTGAGATTCTTCTCATTTTTTACCCCATTTTCCTCCTTCTCGTTATCTTTCTATCTCCAGACTTTCTTTTAACTAGTAACCACATCCATCCAATCAATCCAATCTATCTACATCCTCATCCTATTCAATGCCTTTAAACCCAAGCCACACCTTTACACATTTCTTTACAGTTCTTCTTACGTGAGATTCTTCACTTGCTGTAACCCCTGGGCTATTTTTTTTTCCTGTTTTCTCAACAGAGTCTTGAAATTTCCAAATGACAAGAATAAGGACAATTGTGAAAGAAGAATATATTGTGTATTGCTCTCATTATTCTGTTCCCTGAGCTGCTTTTGTGCTCATACCATCTTTGCATTTCCCTGAATTTCTCTCCCTCTCCTAACTTTTTCCTGGCCTCTATATCTTACTTCACTGTATGTATGCCCTGCTCAGTAAGGCTTAAATTTAACTCTTAAGCCAGAACACTACCCTGCAGCTAACCAATCTTTCAATTTTCATAGCTCATGACTAAACTATTAAATGCTAATAAGCATTTTTAACTTAATGAAAATCTTTTTGACTACCTACATTTTATGCTAAGTTCCCGCTATTGTGTTTTCATGAGTTATGTTAGAGGAAGCTGAAATTTTACATAAGAACTAAAGCAATGTCAGAGGAAATCTTACCTCTACCTTCTTTTTCTTACTAGGATGCTATCTGTGAATAAGTTGATCACAATAGGAGCTTAGAAAAATCATTCAACTGACTGTGTCACAGTTAGACAAACTGAAATAATTGCTGGCCATTGTTAGCTAATATATGTTAGGACCTAAACATTTTTTGCCTTAGGATGGCAAAAGTTTGTCATTGTTTACATGTGTGAGAGGAGGCAGAAATGAGGAAATTATGGGTTTTGACATCAGAATTAGGTTTGAATTTTGACACTGTTAACACTGAGATTTTCGGCAAATCACTAAAAGTTTGTCTATAAAACAGTATTAATTTTTACCTCATAAAGTTGTAAGGAATAAAAGATCTAACATGTATAAAGCCAAAGACTGGGATACAAGAGCTCAATCAATACCAGTTTTTTTACCTTTTTGTTTACTTCTTGAAATCAGAATTTTGAGACATTGATTTTGCTTTTTAGACACTGACATATACTTAAAACTATAAAACAAAGGTGGGATATTCTTAAAGTCCTCTTATGTACCATTATTTTTAATTAATTCCTTAGGCACAAGTGGCACCGAGTTTCTTTAGTGTGGGTGACACAATAAAACAAACCAAACAATAACCTTACTGGTGAAACTTCATAGCACTAGAGTAATACATCCAAAGACAAAAGGAACTTGACTCTCTAGTAGATCTTCACACAGCAACAGATAAATAAATGAAGTATAAATGATAAATAAAAAGATGGTGAAATCTCCGAATACTCCCTCTTAATTATCAGAAGTCCAAGAATAATGACCTGCCAGTCTCAGGATATCAATTCAGATATGCAGAAAAGGAGTGATGTTTGAACTGGTCATATCCTAAGAAAAAAGACCCATTATTAGACTTCATTCATTCATTTAACATATATTTTTTGAGAATCCACCATGAGGCAGACTAGTTTTAAGTGCTAAAAGATTAAACAAAGACAAATACAGTTCCTATTCTAGAGGAGTATACAGGTGAGGGCAGTTTATAGTCTAAACTGAGATATCACATCTTAAATGTAAAAGATGAATGGGCATTAATTAGGTGGAAATGGGTGTGAGGCAAAGACATTAAGACAGTCTATGAGGGAACAGAGGAAACTGCACAGGCAAAGGTCATGTGCCAGTAAAGAACACAATAAAAGATCTGAAAGGCTAGCATAACCATAGCTTAAAAAAATAGAAAATAAATATGGTCCAAAAGATAAGTACAAGTAGCTCGGCACCTGTGGCTCAACGGGCTGAGGCGCCAGCCATGTACACCTGAGCTGGCAGGTTCAAATCCAGCCCGGGTCTGCCAAATGACAGCTACAACCAAAAAATGGCCAGGCATTGTGGCGGGTGCCGATAGTCCCAGCTACTTGGGAGGCAGAGGCAAGAGACTCACTTGAGCCCAGGAATTGGAGGTTGCCGTGAGCTGTGATGCCACAGCACTCTATCCAGGGTGACAGCTTGAGGCTCTGTCTCAAAAAAAAAAAAAAAAAAAAAAGATAAGTACAAGTCATGGAGAAGCATAAGCCCCCATTAAAGACTGAATTTAGTCTTCATCTTATAAGCAAGGAAGACCACCAAAGAATTTTAATTTCCCAGGACACATATTTAGGTTTCACTGATTTTTCTCTATTAATTTGTTCATTAATTTGATTTCTCCTCCAATTTTTATTATTTCCTTTCTTCTCTTAACTTTGGGCTTAATTTCTTTTTCTAGTTTCTCAAGGTGGCAGCTTAGGTCATTGACTGAGAGCTTTTAACCCTTCTAATATAAACATTTAATTCTATAAATTTATATCAAAATACTACATTAGCTAGATTCCACAAATTTTGAAATTTTGTATTTTCTTTTCCTTATAGTTAAAATTTTTCCTTTTGTTTTCTTTCTTAGCCTTTGGGTTATTTCCAATTACATTGTTTGGATTTCAAATATTGGGAATAGTCCATTTTTCTGTTATTGGTTTCTAATTAGATTCCATTTTTGTCAGATATATTCTTTGTGCAATTTGAATCCTTTTAAGTTTATTTACAACTGTTTTTATAATCAGAATAAAACTGTTTTGGAAAACATTCTATGTGCACTTGAAAAGAATGTATATGGTGCTGTAGTTGGCTTAAATATTCTCTGCAGGTAATAGAGAATTATTTAGTTGGTTGCCAGAATTGTTCAAGTCTATATACCCACAACCCCTGGTATATGATAGAGCCAGCACCCTACTCCTTGAGCCACAGCACTGCCCCAAAGTGGATTTCTTATAAACCTAAAGTGGAAGTCTTGTTTAGTTTATCCATTCTGATGATCTCTGTCTTTTAATTAGGGCATGTTAATTATTTATATTTAATGTGATAGGTATAGTTGGATTTAAATTATGCAGCCATAATTGTTGTTTGGCGGGCCGGGCTGGATTCGAACCCGCCAGCTCAGGTGCATGTGGCTGGCGCCTTAGTCGGTGTACTAGTTGTTTTAATGTTCTTATTTACTGAGTCATTTGTTCTTAGCTGAGTGAATTTTTTTTTTTTTTTTTTGCAGCTTTTGGCCAGGGCCAGGCATGAACCCTCGACCCCCAGTATGGGGCCAGCGCCCTACTCCTTGAGACACAGTCACTGCCATTAACTGACTGATTTTTCACTTTATTATGGGGCTCATCTTTGCATGTCTGTTAATTTTTTATTTGACTGCCAGATATTGTGAACTTTATATTGCTGAATAATTTTCATTTTAGTCCTCTAAGTACTTTTGAGCTTTTAGTCTGGGGCACAGTTATTTGGAAATAGCTTGGTTCCTTGAAGTCTTGGCTTTATGTTTTCTTAGACTATATCACAACAGCTTTTTCTCTAGCACAAATTTGTCTCCGCTGCTGAGGCAATACATTTCTGAGTACTCATCTCAATATTCCATGTATTCCAAGCTTTGTCCACTAACGATATTTGGAATGTGAACCTGAGGAATTTTTCTGCCTGCTTATTTCCAGTAGTCTTGCCCTCAGCCTTTGCTAGTGTCCATATCTGCACGTACCAATCAGCACTCAGTTTTAAACTTGTGAGGAGCCCCAGAAAATCTCCAGAGCTTTCTCTCTGTGTACTTTCTGCTCTTTGGCATTCTGTCCAGCAAATTCTAATTGTTTTCATCTCCCAGAATTCCTAACTCTGGGTCCTTGACTGAGAGTGGTCATAGGGTTCTGTTCAAAAAAAGTCACTAGGTGTAGCCTAGATTTAAAAAGATGAGATTATACAAGAATAGGGGGGTACAGAGATCGGTGGGTACCATCTTAGAGAATATCCACCACAGATGCTTTATTCTGATGTAACATCAGAGAATGTTTGTGCAGTACTTACAAATGTTTATCAAATATTTCTGTCTTTTTGTCTTCCAGAAACTACAATTATATTAAGATCACTTGGAGTCCATATGAGTAGTTTTGGCCAGTGAATTATGAACAATAATTAATTGCCTGTGCAAGACCCTCTTTAGCATCTTTGTCTTCAGCACACAACCAGAAATCTATACAGGGTGGCCATAAAGTTTGTATGCAAACTCCAAATGAATTAAAGACCTAAATGTAGAGGCTGAACCTGTAAAACTACTATAATAAAACAGGGGAAATGTCCACAACCTTCGTCTGGCCAATAATTCCTTAGATATGACTCCAAAAGCATAGGCAATAAAGGCCAAAGTTGACAAACTGGATTATATCAAACTGAAAAGGTCTTTCTTAGCAAAGGAGACAATTAATGGAGCAAAGAGACAACCACAGATTGGGAAAAAATATTTATAAACCATACATCCAGTAAGGGGCCAATATTCAAAAGATACAAGGAATTCAAACAACTGGATGGAAACCAAAATAACCCAATTAATAATGGGAAAGGACCTTTTCAAGAATAAACATTCTCAAAAAAAAATACAAATAGCCAGGAAATATATGTAAAAACCCCAACATTGCTAGCCATTAGAGAGAAATGCAAATTAAAACCTAATGAAATATATTAGCTCACCTTGGTTAGAATGTCTATTACCAAAAAGATCAAAGATGACAAGTGTTCACAAAGATGGGAGAAAAGGAAAACTTTGTACATTGTTCATTGAAATTAATACAGCCATTACAAAAATAAAAAAAAAACAATATGAGATTCCTGAAACCACTGAGAACAATCATCATATGATCTAGCAATTTCACTTCTGGATATACATCCAGGGCAGGGAATAAGGGCAAGAAGGAGGTAGAGAGCAGGAGATACTCAACAGATACAGTTTCAGTTAGACCAGAGGAATAAGTTTTAGAAATCTCTTGCACAGCATGATAACTACAGTTAATAATAATTTATTGTGGCTCGGTGCCCATAGCACAGTGGTTACAGCACCGGCCACATACATCGAGAGTGTCAGGTTCAAACCCAGCCCTGGTCAGCTAAACAACAATGACAACAGAAACAAGAAAATAGCCTGGTGTTGTGGTGGGCACCTGTAGTCCCAGCTACTTGGGAGGCTGAGGCAAGAGAATTGCTTAAGCCCAGGAGTTTGAGGTTGCTCTGAGCTGTGAAGCCACAGCACTCTACCTAGGGTGACATCGTGAGACTCTGTCTCTAATGATGATAATAATAATAATAATTTATTACATATTTCAAAATTGCTTTAAAAAAGTAGGTTCTAAATGTTCTCACCACAAGAAAATATTAAGTATGTAAGATGATGATATGTTATTCAGCTTGATTTAATGATTCCACAATGTCAATATATAAAAAAAAATCAAGTCAGTTGCAGCCAATAATATATAATTATTATTTATTAATCTAAAATTAAATAAAATAAATCAGAAATGGACCAAATAATGGTAGATGATCACATGGGATGCCAGAATGGATAAAGTATTAGGCATAGCCCCCAAATACTCCACAATGGACACATATTACATGCAAAATAAAACTTTTTTGTTTTACACCACTGATATTTTGGGTTTGGTTGTTACCAAAGCATAACAAAGTTTATCCTGACTTAAACAGACATAGGCTCAGACTTAGGCACTGCCATAACAAAAACCTACCTGAGTGGTAGGTCACTACCTGAGTGGTCAAGCAGCAGTTGATGAGGAAACTGTCACTGGAAGCTAAAAGAACAGTTATCTATGTTATCCAGTGACAAATGTACTGCAAAAATCTTTGGAAAACTCTGTGACAACCTAAAGACCAAATTATTTACCTACAGAACTTACATGCTAGGAGAAGTGGGAAAATAATATTGATAATATGTTGGGTGTGGTTGACTCTGTCAAGTTAAATGAGAAAGAGATGAGCTCAGCAATGGCAGCATGAAAGCAAGGATAAAAATGGTCAGGTGCCCATGATTTTGAATTATAAGTAAATGACAACTTGGAAAGCTATAGAAGTATAATCTTTGGATGCATTTTAAGACTGCATTCTCTGGCTTGGTGCCCGTGCTCAGAGTTAGGGCGCTGGTCACATGCATCAGGGCTGGTGGGTTTGAACCCAGCCAGGACCCGCTAAACAACAATGACAACAACAACAACAACAACAACAAAAAAAAAACCAGAAAGAAAAAAGAAAACAGCTGGGCATTGTGGCGAGCACCTGTAGTCCCAGCTACTGGGAGGCTATGGCAAGAGAATCGCTTAAGCCCAAGAATTTGAGGTTGCTGTGAGCTGTGATGCCACATATTCTACCAAGGGTGACATAGTGAGACTCTGTTTCAAGTTAAAAAAAAAAAGAGAATGCATCCCCTCAGAACTTTGTAGCATTTTTTTTCCCCAATGTCTTCCAGTACTGAATAAACTATAGACGAGTATAAAGCAATCTAATCGTTTTTTCTCCACCTCATTCCCCTCTTTGTGTTTCTTGACCATGTACCTAGGGAATTCTTTCTTTATTCTGCAAACTGAATAACCTAACCAGAATATATCCCTTGATGTTGACAAATCTATAGAAAATTTCCCACAGAACATATTATACCCTTCAATAGATTTTTCTTCATTATTTTATATATTATTAAGTACATTTCTTCTTCCATTTGCTCTTTTTCTATTTCATGGGCATGTATTAATCTTATGTTAAGCCATCTTTATCTCCTCCACATATACCATATTTCAATAATTTTAATAGCTGTGTCCTTTGCCTCAGTATTCTCTGTGATTGTCTTGAGACTTTCCTCTACATCTTAATTTGATTTTCATCTCACTAGTCAGCTTCTTCATGCTTTTAAAAATTATTTATTAGTCCTTTAAGGTGGGTGTTTTTGTCTCCACTAATTTCCTTAGTTCTTTTATCTTCATTTTATTTCATTTATTCATCAAATGTTTATTTACTACCTACTGAATACCAGGCAAGGTTCTAGGTACTAGAGATATAGTAGTAGACAAAACAGACAATACTCAGACCCCATACAGCTTAACTATCAATATACATATTACTTTAGCATCTAGTCTTCAAGTTCCTTTTCTATTGCATTCATATTCTTATTAAATTTTTCTATGGCACAAAACATGTAAATAATTTTCTTTTCTCTACCTCTCTCTATGCTTAGGTTAGGTTTCAGTACCTTGCCCATCATTTCCACCTTTTCTTCCCTAATAGTTTGCATGCCTCTCAATGATTTTTTCTCTTTTTCATTTTTAAGTATGTGAAATTCTGTCCAATCTATTTGCTCTGTGTGTTAGTCTGCTAATGTGCCAATACAACTTTATCCCCCAATATCAAATATTTTGCCTTCAGCTAAAAACATTTGTCTTGCTTTTAAGACTCTGGACAGTTTTCTGCAATTAAGCTGATCTCCACCTGACCCTGGGTTTGCCTACACTGAGGTTTTGGAGTGACTGGTATATAAGGTTCTACCTTGCTTGACTTGTAAGCAGAATTATCTCTGTATTCTGATTTTCTCCACACTAAAGCTATTAATGAGACACATTGGGATTAATATTATTATTATTATTATTTCAGAGACACAGTCTTGCTCTGAAACCCAAGCTGAAGTGAAATGATTCAATTATGATTCACTGCAGCCTTGAACTCTTGGACTCAACCAATCCTCCCATCCCAGCCTTCTGAATAGCTAGGACTACAGGCACATGCCACCATGCTGAGCTATTTTTATTTCATATTGATGTGGTCTTGCTATGTTACCCAGGCCAATCTCCAACTCCTGACCTCAAGCAATTCTCCTCCCTCAGATTCCCAAAGTGCTGGCATCACAGGCATGAACCACTGTTCCTAGGCGTGACCTTCTTAATTTAACTCTTTTCCTATGTAGGGCTTCTAGAAACAATGACTAGGACAGCATGAGAAGTAGAACCCTGCAGAAGCCAGAATACCAGCTGATCTGGCACCACAGTTCACTGATACAGACTTACTCACATCACTACCAACAAACTAGACCAAGATATGCAAAGTTCCAGACTTTGGGACTTTAGCATCAAGACCTAAAGTACTAACTGCACCTCTACCACTGACCCCATCCTCATCAATAAGCAGTTAAGAGTAAATCTGTTAATTGCAAAAAATCTCTTGATTTAAAGCTGCCTATTCATCACAAATACTAAGGTGAAAACATACAAATGTAAATATGGGAAGTTTCAGCAATACAACCAATTGCAACTTCAAACTTAACATCTATCAGAGAAATGTAATAGCAACCACAATTTGTCTTGGTAGGGGAATAAGGTCTTCTAATCAGCCTAATTACAGTTCTTTCTACTGCACATAAATTGCACATGCTGTATAATTTACCTTTTTTTTTTCTTTTTTTGAAACAGACTCTCACTATGTTACCCTTGGTAGAGTGCTGTGGCATCACAGCTCACAGCAACCTGGAACTCTTGGGCTTAAGTGATTCTCTTGCCTCAGCCTCCCGAGTAGCTGGGACTACAGGTGCCTGCCACAATGCCTGACTATTTTTGTTTCTTTCTTTTTTTTTTTTTTTTGTGGAGACAGAGTCTCACTTTATCACCCTTGGTAGAGTGCTGTGGTGTCACATAGCTCACAGCAACCTCCAACTCCTGGGCTTAGGCGATTCTCTTGCCTCAGCCTCTCGAGTAGCTGGGACCATAGGCACCCGCCACAATGACTGGCTATTTTTTGGTTGTAGTTGTCATTGTTGTTGGGCAGGCCTGGGCTGGATTCGAACCTGTCGTCTCTGGTGTATGTGGCTGACGCCTTAGCTGCTTGAGCTATAGACGTTGAGCCTAATTTAACTTTTTATTAAATAAATAAGACTTCTTGAGTTTTTAATTCCTCATAATTTTGAGGAAAATAATAATTTCATTTTAAAAGTGCTTACAGTGCCAGGTGCGGTGGCTCACACCTGTAATCCTAGCACTCTGGGAGGCCAAGGTGGGTGGATCCTGAACTCAGAGGTTGAAGACCAGCCTGAGCAAGAGTGAGACCCTGTCTCTACAAAAATAGGAAACAACTAGCCCAACGTTGTGGCCAGCACTTGTAGTTCCAGCTACTCAGGAGGCTGAGACAAGAGGATCACTTGAGCCTAGGAGTTTGAGGTTGCTGTGAGCTATGATGCCAAGCCATTCTGCCCAGGTGACAGTGAGACTCTGTCTCAAAAAAGGGGATGGGGCTTGTATTCTTAATTAAAATCTGATTAGTAAAAGTTACAGTATTTTTAAACGTTTGACAATATTAAAGAGTTGGTAATTTTCAAGAATGCCTGATTTGTTAATCTTCTCTTCTATCCCATCTAAACATTGTATATGCAAGAAATGCCTAGCTTTAATTCCACTTCTTCTATCAGACTTCTATTTACTCGTCTACATTCTCATACACTGAGTGCTACTGCACTTATAGTCCACACCACACAATATTTTAAGTCACAATTCTTTGAGTATTTCGTGCGTGTGTGTTTGTGTGTCTTCAGTTACACTACAAGCTACTTGGAGCTGAATCTAATGTCATAATTTCTTTTGAATCCTCCAGAAGGTCTAAAGTTAATGTTGGGACTGTACCACATTCAACTAATGCTGGTTGGGTCTCCGAACTTAGCTTTGCTGTTTTTGTCAAAGTGTGTAACCACGTCGTTTCGGTTGTGCCCCGAGATGTCTGTCTGCCTGGGGTTTCCTTTGTGCTCATTGACACTGTTCCTTTTCTATTAGAACAAAGGGCTTGCTGGACAGATATGCTAACGCAGCGTCCCCTGCCATATGAATAAACGGAATTTGACACGCCGCCCAGAGCATTGGGACTGTGATCGGAAACTAGACCTGATAGCCCACGAACGGTTTAGAGATGGACATTTTAAAATACCACTTTAAAGCCTAGTTACCCCGGCCTCCGGAGCTGCCGATGCTCACAGATGTTGGTTGACAAGGCAGCGAGGATCTGCGGTACGAAAACCCAGTCGTTATGGTAACGGTGGGACGCAAGCGCACTCGCGCAGCCTTCAGACGAAAAACCTCAGCCTGGACCTAGAAAAGTACTTCGCGACGGCAGCGATTTGCGGCAGCAGTGTGACTTACGGCCGCCCCCTTGTGGAGCGCGGTTGAGAGCTAGATGCGAAGGCCGGCGCTGGTTGGTAGGTGCATTTTGCTGGAGGCGTTCCAGCATGACCCAGTCGGTGGTCGTGCAGGGTGAGTTGCACCGGGTGGATGGGGACCTGCTTGCCACGGCTCCAGTGGCCGTGTTTCCTGACTAATGTCCATTCTCTGTCCTTCCTCTCCTCGGGTCGCAGTTGGACAGTGCGGAAACCAGATAGGCTGCTGTTTCTGGGACCTGGCGCTGAGGGAGCATGCCGCTGTCAACCAGGTGCCGCCTTCGCCTAGCAACGAAGGCTTCCAACAAATAAGTAGAAAACAGTCTGAGCGCTTTTTTACCTACCCAATATAAGTTGTGTGAAATCTTTTCAGAACATACTAGTTTTTAAACACACGTTGCTGTCAGACACGCTAAACTACAGAACCCTACCTTAGCCTTAACATTTTTCTTAATTATCAGGGTCTTGTCATTGTTAGGATTCGTGTGAGGAGTGGTAAGGTAATGTGTGTTTGTGAAATAGATAACAGGTGTGGTTATTGCGTTCTTAATTTAACCAATCAACTTTTAAAATGGTCACCAAGAATCTGGAAAACAGATGCACCTGTTCCGCAATCCTATGGGGACTCCCATTTTCAGCATCCTCTGCTGAACTTAATCTATACATCTCGTGGCATTTACTCCTGTGGAAGGAGATTGAAGGCCTAAACATTTTGTGATATTTGCTTTTCTTGACTTAGCCACGTACTAGCCATTGTAAGATTATTAAAATTGGAAGCACTTGATTGCGGAAGAGACAAAACTTAAATGCTGGTTTTTTTTGTTTCTTTTTAGAAAGGAATTTATGATGAGGCAATAAGCAGCTTTTTCAGAAATGTGGATACCAGGTAAGAAGGGACTAAAGTCCGTCACAGCGTGGTGATCCTTTTCATTTCAACAGATTGGGAGAGAATTCATTAAATTACCGTAAAATTAGTCAATAGCTCTGAAGTTGTCAGGCTCTTTTGTTTTTCTCATATTTATGTAAGCACATTTGTTCTTATTTTTATCATTAATATTCTCATGTCCCCATCTTACAGAATTCAGTAAGTGTAACTATAGTGTAACTTTCTTAACTTAATCTTGAAATAAAATTTCACTAAAATAAAGCTGAAAGTTTTCCCAAAGTATATCTTGTTAATGTAGCTAGTAATGGCTAACTTTTTTTTTTAATTAAATCATTGCTGTGTACATTAATGCAATTGTGGGGTACAATGTGCTGCTTTTATATACAATTTGAAATATTTTCATCAAATTGATTAACATAGCCTTCATGGCATTTTCTTAGTTATTGTCTTAAGACATTTATATTCTACATTTAGTAAATTTCACATGTACCCTTGTAAGATGCTCTGTAGATGCAGTCCCACCAATTACCCTCCCTCCCCCAATCCTCTCCCCTCCTTTTCCCTCCCTTCCCAATCCCCTTTCCCCATATTCTTGGCTGTAATTGGGTTATAGCTTTCATATGAGAGCTGTAACTTGATTTCATAGTAGGGCTGAGTACATTGGATACTTTTTCTTCCATTCTTGAGATACTTTCCTAAGAAGAATATGTTCCAGCTCCATCCATGTAAACATGAAAGAGGTAAAGTCTCCATCATTTTTTTAAGGCTACATAATATTCATGGTGTATATAGACCACAATTTATTGATCCATTTGTGGGTCCATGGGCACTTGGGCTTCTTCCATGACTTAGCAATTATGAATTGGGCTGCAGTAAATATTCTGGTGCAAATATCTTTGTTATAATGTGATTTTTGGTCTTCTGGATATAAACCTAGTAGAAGACTTGTAGGATTGAATAGCAGGTCTATTTTTAGATTCCCAAGTGTTCTCCAAACATCTTTCCAAAAGGAACGTATTAGTTTGCATTCCCACCAGCAATGTAGAAGTGTTCCCTTTCCTTTACATCCATGCCAACATGTCTGGTTTGGGGATTTTGTGATGTGGGCTAATTTTACTGGAGTTAGATAATATCTCAAAGTAGTTTTGATTTGCATTTCTCTGATGATTAAGGATGAAGAGCATTTTTTTCATATGTCTGTAGGCCATGTGCCTGTCTCCTTCAGAGAAGTTTCTCTTCAATTCCCTTGCCCATCCTGAGATGGGATCACTTGTTCTTTTCTTGCTAATACGTTTGAGTTCTCTGTGGATTCTGGTTATTAAACCTTTGTTGGAGACATAACCTGCAAGTACCTTCTCCCATGCTGAGGGCTGTCTGCTTGCTTTACTTACTGTGTTCTTGGCTGTGCAGAAACTTTTTAGTTTGATCAGGTCCCAGTAACATGTTTTTGGTGTTTCTTCAATTGCCTGGGGGGTCAACCTCATAAAATATCAGCCTAGGCCGACTTCTTCAAGTGTTTTCCCTGCACTTTCTTCTAATATTTTTATAGTTTCATGTCTTAAGTTTAAAGCTTTAATCTAGTGAGAGTCTATTTTAGTTAATGGTGAAAGGTGTGGGTCTAGTTTCAGTCTTCTATAGGTCACCAGCCAGTTCACCCAGCACCATTGGTTAAATAGGTAATCTTTTCCCCACTGAATGTTTTTAATTGGCTTCTCAAAGATCAAATAACGGTAAGTAGCTGGGTTCATCTCTTGGTTCTCTATCCTCTTTCATACCTCTCTTCCATACCTTCCATCTACCTCTCTGTTTTTGTGCCAGTACCATGCTGTTTTGATCACTATCGATTTATAGTATAAGGTCTGGTAGCATAATTCCTCCTGCTTTGTTTTTATTTCTGAGTAATATCTTAACTATTCAAGATTTTTCCTGGTTTCATATAAAACGAAGTATTATTTTTTCAAGATCTTTAAAGTATGACAGTGGAGCTTTAATAGGCATTGCATTAAAATTGTATATTGCTTTGGGTAGTAAGGACATTTCAACAATGTTGATTCTTCCCAGCCATGAGCATGGTATGTTTTTCCATTTGTTAACATCTTCAGCTATTTTTTTTCTTAGAGTTTCATAGTTCTCCTTATAGAGCTCTTTCACGTCCTTTGTTAGGTAAACTCACAAATATTTCATCTTCTTTGGTACTACTGTAAACAGAATAGAGTCCTTGACTTTTTTCAGCATGACTATTGTCGGTATATATAAGGCTACAGATTTATGAGTGTTGATTTTGTAACCTGAGACGTTGCTGTATTCCTTGATCACTTCTAAAAGTTTTGTAGTAGAACCCCTGGTGTTTTTGAAATACACAGTCATATCATCTGTGAAGAGTGAAAGTTTGATCTCTTCTGACCTTATATGGATACCCTTTATCGCCTTTTCTTGCCTAATTGTGATGGCTAAGACTTCCATTACAATGTTAAAAAGCAGTGGAGACAATGGGCAACCTTGCATGGTTCTTGATCTGAGAGGAAATGATTTCAATTTAACTCCATTCAATACGATACTGGCTATGGGTTTGTTGTTGATGGCCTCTGTCAGTTTAAGAAATTTCCCTTCTATACCAATTTTCTTAAGTGTTCTGATCATGAAAGGATACTGGATATTATCAAAAGTTGTTTCTTCATCACTTGAGAGAATCATGTGGTCTTTGTTTTTTAATTTGTTTATGTGATGAATTATATTTATAGATTTACATATATTGAACCAGCCTTGTGACCCTGGGATAAAACACACTTTGTCTTGGTGTATAATTTGTTTGATATGTTGCTGAATTCTGTTTCCTAGGATCTTGTTGAATATTTTTTCATCAATATTCATTAGTGCTATTGGTCTATAATTTTCTTTTCTTGTTGGGTCTTTTCCTGGTTTGGGGATCAAGGTGATATTTGCTTCATAGAATGTGTTGGGTAGTATTCCTTCTTTTTCTATATTTTGAAAAAGGTTGAGTAATATATGTACTAGTTCCTCTTTAAAGGTTTGGTAGAATTCTGATGTGAAGCCATCCGGTCCCGGACTTTTCTTTTTTTTTTTTTGTTTTTTTTTTTTTGAGACAGAGCCTCAAGCTGTCACCCTGGATAGATTACAGTGGCATCACAGCTCACAGCAACCTCCAATTCCTGGGCTCAAGCAAGTCTCCTGCCTCCGCCTCCCAAGTAGCTGGGACTACAGGCGCCCGCCACAATGCCCGGCCCTTTTTTTGTTGCAGCTGTCGTTGTTTGGAGGGCCCAGGCTGGATTCGAAACCACCAGCTCAGGTGTACCTGACTGGTGCCTTAGCCCATTGAGCCACAGGTGCCAAGCCCCTGGACTTTTCTTTTTAGGGAAATTTGTATAGTTGATGCTATTTCAGAACTTGATATAAGCCTGTTCAACATTTCCACTTCTCCCTGGCTAAGTCTAGGAAGGTGGTGTGCTTCCACATTTTGGTCTATTTCCTTCAGATTTTCATATTTCTGAGAATAGAGTTTCTTGTAATATTCATTAAGGATTTTTTCAATTTCTGAGGAGTCTGTTGTCATTTTGTCTTTGCCGTTTCTGATTGATGAAATTAGAGATTTTACCCTTTTTTTTCTGGGTTAGGTTAGTCAAAGGTTTATCTATTTTATTGGTCTTTTCAAAAAACAAACTTTTTGATTTATTGATCTGTTGTATAATCCTTTTGTTTTCAATTTCATTTAATTCTGCTCTAATTTTGGTTATTCCTTTTCTTCTGCTGGGTTTGGGGTGGAAATGTTCTTCTTTTTCCAGTTGCTTGAGATGTCCCATTAAGTTGTTAACTTCCTCTCTCTTCTCTTGAGGAAGGCTTCCAGTGCTATAAATTCCCCTCTTCTGACTGCCTTTGCAGTATCCCAGAGCTTCTGATAATTCATGCCTTCATTATCGTTTTGTTACAAAATTTTGGTAATTTCCTTCTTAATCTCGTCTACGACCCAGCTATCATTCATCATAAGGCTATTTAGTTTCCATATTTTTGTATGAGTATGCAGATTCCTGTTGTTACTGAGTTCAACTTTTATTCCATGATGGTCTGAGAAGAGGCAAGGAATAATTTCTATATTAAGTTTGCTGAGGTTAAACTTGTGACCTAAGATGTGATCGATTTTGGAGTATGTTACGTGGGCTAATGAGAAGAATGTGTATTCAGTTTTGTTAGGATGAAATGTTCTGTAGATGTCTATTAAATTCAAATGTTGAATGGTTAAGTTTAAGTCTAAAATTTCTTTGCTGAGCTTCTTTTTAGGGATCTATCCAACACTGCCCAAGGAGTGTTACAATCTCCAGCCGTTTATGGTGCTATAGGAAATCAAGTTGCTCATGTCAGAGTCTCTCTTGTAAATTGAGGCGCATTCTGGTTAATAATTGAAATCTCATGTTGAGTGTTACCCTTAAGAAATATGAAGTGACTGTCCTTATCCTTCCTTACTTTTGTTGGTTTAAATCCTATTGTGTCTGCGAATAAAATTGTAACTCCAGCTTTTTGCTGCTTTCCATGTGCCTGAAATATAGATGACCATCCCTTCACCCTCAGTCTGTATTTATCTTTTAGGGTAAGATGAGATTCTTGTATGCCACAGATATCTGGCCTGAGTTTTTGTATCCAGTCAACCAACCTGTGCCTCTTTAGAGAGCAATTTAAGCCATTCACATTAATTATAGATATTGATAAGCCTGGCAGAATTTTGGGTATCAAATTTTTCGAAAGTCCAGTGGACATTTTTAATCCTTTCACCACTGTGGAAGTTGGACTATGATCAAAAGTTTCTGAGTGAGTTTACTTTTTTGGTGGAGGATTGTACTTGTCATTATGGAGGATAGGTCTAAGAATATCCTAGAGAGCTGGTTTAGCTATGGCAAATTTATCCAACATGTGAATGTCATTAAAGTGTTTAATTTCTCCATCATAAATGAAACTGTTTAGCTGGATACAGGATCCTGGGTTGAAAGTTATTTTGTTTTAGGAGATTAAAAGTCAATGACCACCCTCTTCTACCTTGAAAGGTTTCAGCAGAGATCTGCAGTTATTCTAGTATTCTTCCCCTTGAAGGGTACGGTTTTCTTACGTCTGGCTGCTTTCAGAATTTCTCCTTCATATTAACTTTAGTGAAGTTAATTATGATGTGCCTTGGGGATGCCTTATTTGGGTTGAATTATGCTGGGGTTCTGAAATTGTGTGCTATCTGAATTTTAGAATCTCTTGGCATGTCTGGAAAATTCTCATTCTTTATCTCACAAAGAAGAGCCTCTGTGCCTTTCGAAGCCACCTCATCACCTTCAGAAATTCCTATAAGGCAAATATTAGTTCTCTTTGAATTATCCCAGAGCTCTCAGAGAGAATGATCCATTTTTGTTCTCCACTTCTCTTCCTCTTGAGTGCTTGGGAGCATTCAAAAGCTTTGTCTTCAGTGTCAGAAATCTTTTCTTCTGCCTGCTACATTCTGTTACTGAGGGATTCTACTGTATTTCTCAGATCTTTGAAGGCTGCAGTTTTTTATCTCAATGCATCAAAATCTTTGGTGATTTTGTCTTTGCATTCATTGAATTCTTGAGACAGCTTTTGAAATACTCCTTGAATTTTTAATTCCAACTTTACCTCTATTCCGTTAATCTTGTTTGCAATCCAAATTCTGAATCCGATTTCTGACATCTCAGGCACCTGGTTATGAATGGGATCTTCATTTATGTCCACCATGTCGTTCCTTGGGGGAGTTGATCTACTCTGGTTATTCACGTTACTGGAGTTTTTCCGCTGATTCTGCCCCATGATTATTTTACACCGTTTGGCTAGATGACCAGATAAGGTGAAGTTGGATTGAGGCCTCCTAGAGTATTGATTAACCAGCCATTTTCCCAAGAGCTGGGACTGGTTTCTGTACCTTTTCCCCTAGAATTTTGCAAAGGACCCATACAGTGCTACAGCCTGAGAAACTGGGGACCTGCTTGGTATGGTAGGGCTAAGTGGCTCTGTCTTATTTTCAGCTGGTCTCTGTCCTACCCTAGTGAATCAGTAACTCCGTGTTGAAGTCTCAGCTGTGGAGAAATACCAGCAATTAAGTCACCCTGCCCCCCACAGATAACAAGTGGAAAAGGAAAATCAAACCTCCCCAGAACCACATACCCAGGGTACCACTTTGGACAGTACTCAGGTGATTGGTCCAGTTCAAGAGGTCCAAATCAATTGTCCCAGTCAGCACTGGTCTCAGGTGGGAGAGTTCAAAAAGTCTTCGGCAACTAGATAGCAGAGGTCTACTGGCCGCTCAAATATGACTTGCTTCGGTGCTCTGTGAGGTCAGAAGGCCCCACCCAGCAAATAAATAAGTCTGAGAAGATTGTTGCTCCTTCCTCACCTTGCACCTCTGTCAAACCCAGTCACTGGTAACCCTGCAGGGCTATGACCCAGTTCCCTCCAATGACCCAATGCTCCAGGAGTTTGTGCCTGCCTGAGTCACAGGAAGATCTATGTCTCCTTGGCCAGGCCACTCTCTGCCAGTATCCTGTAGTGGGGAGCTGAGGCCTGACAACCTAGGATGCTTAATGGAGGCTGGGGCAGTTCACTCAGTCCCAGCTCCCCCCCACCACCACACCCAGATTGATGTTGCTGACAGAACAGAACAATTTCGCAGAATTTGTTTCTGTCCCAGCTATATTCCCCTGTGGATCAGATGCTGTTTGAGTTCACAGAAACTGCGACTCATCCCCATCTGTGCCGCTGCCCAGAGCTGGGATATCTGTCTTGGCTGCAGTCTGTTGGGGCAGGCCCAGTTAGAGCTCACCGTAATGGCTAACTTTTGAAAGAAAAATAATGTATATTGTTTATATTTCTCTGACACGATCTGTGATTAGTAATGCTTGCTGTAAGTATAGAATGTGTTTAAATGGGGGTGGAACGCAATTACAAGAAGGACTTTATCTAAAAACCACAATCAGTGTATGCTAATTCTTTGTACCCACAATGAATCCCAAACAACAACAAAAGAATGTGTTTAAAAAAGAAAAACAGTTGTCAGATTGTTTTTGTTTATTTAAAAAAGGGTATATATAAGTGCTGTATCTTTTACCTGAAAAGAGTAAGTTTACATTCAGGATATGTCCATAAACTTTTAAGGTTAAATTAAGTTCATACCTTGTTTTTAAATACTTGATAAAACTATGTTGGCCTTGAACTGAACAATACAGACATAATGTCAGGCTTTTTTTTTTTTTTTTTTTTTAAAGGCAGTGTCTCACTTTACCGCCCTTGGTAGAGCACTGGGGGTTCACAGCTCACAGCAACCTCCAGCTCTTGGGCTTAGGCGATTCTCCTGCCTCAGCCTCTCAAGTAGCTGGGACTACAGGCACCCGCCACAACGCCCAGCTATTTTTTTGTTGCAGTTTGGCCAGGGCCAGGTTCAAACCTGCCACCCTCAGTATATGGGGCCAATGCCCCTTAATGTCAGGCTTTAATCAAATTCAATAGAAATTCCAGTTCTAGTTTGAATTAGTTGGCTGAGTGTTTCAGCTTTTCTTCTGTGAATGCTAATTAGTATCCACTTCCTTGGGGAATTATAGTCTAGTGCCTAAGCTTACAAACTCAGAAATGTTGGCACCTTGAGAATGGGTCTGGTGCTGTCCAGTACAGTTATATTAATCAAAGACCAGATTCTCATTTTCTATCATACATGTTATCTTTTGTAGGAAATCTACCTGTAAAGCTACATAATAATCAGAAGGTTGCTTGGTGACCATGGAGTCAGACCAAGGAAAGTTAGGTTTATTACCTTAATGACTGGTGTTATTCGTCTTTATTATATGAAAATATCTGTCATATACACTAGATTTTCTCTTAATTTCGGCCTAGAATACCTTCATTTATAAATACTATTAGAAGGCTCAAATTTGCCTTGGTAATACTTCCTTTCAGGTGCTTCTCTTGCTAAATTCCTACACCCACTTCTTCTTTTCTTAATAGCCAACCCTTTCATTAAGTTGGCTTTCTTTTCTTTCTTAATTAAGTGACTTAACTACACTCTCATCTACTCTGTGTTTTATACTTTAATCTGAGAGCATTCTTGTTTTCTCAATAAGTTGGGGGGACATAGTGTGGCATCTGACTGTTCTTTCTGCATACTATCAACACATGTACCTGTTCCACAATTACTGTGAAAAGTCTTTTTCAAAAAATGAGACCACTGGCTCGGCGCCTGTAGCTCAACTGGCTAAGGCGCCAGCCATGTACACTTGAGCTGGTGGGTTTGAATCCAGCCCAGGCCCCCCAAACAACAATGGTGGCTGCAACCTAAAAATGGCCTGGCGTTGTGGCGGGTACCTGTAGTCCCAGCTACTTGGGAGGCAGAGGCAGGAGACTCACTTGAGCCCAGGAATTGGTGGTTGCTGTGAGCTGTGATGCCACAGCACTCTACCCAGGGTGACAACTTGAGACTCTGTCTCAAAAAAAAAAAAAAAGGAGACCACCATCTTCGTATACACTTTATCAAACTAGTATACATTTTTAATAGCCTGATAGGTATTTACGTATAGCAGCAATTTGCAATCATTTTCTGTAGAAGACTAGATAGTAAATATTTAGGTTTTGTAAACCATAAGGTCTATTTCACAGCCACTTGACTCTACACTTGTGGCATGAATATAGACATAGATAGTATACAAATGAATGGATGTCTCTGTATTTGAATAAAATTTTTTTAGGAAAACAGATGGCTAGATGGATTTGACTGGTTTACCAACCCCTAATCTATCATATATGTATCATCTGTGTCCAGCTAGAGTTTCCTTCATATATTATCTTTCTGAGAACTGTCTTTATTGATACAGATACTGTGTTTGGTTGTTGATTTTAGTACTTTAATAATGTGAAATTCTAGGAGTAGTCTTATATGCTCAGTGGTATATAATTAGTATTTCAGTTGATGTGTATTTGGCTGCAACAGGAAGCCTCATTAATGGTGGCATAAGCAGTAAAGTTATCCACTTATCTTACAGACTAAGAAATTTGGAAAAATCTAGTTACTATGGTAGTTTGCCACAAATAATATGCTCCCTTGTATAATGTGCACCCATAATTTTGGCCCAGACTTTCAGGAAAACACCCCTACAGAGAGTAGCCAGCTCTCGGCCAGGAGAGACACATCTGACACAGCTAACACTCCCCCAGCAAATGTGTAGATCATACTGCCTTTCTCCAACCACCTACTCTGTGAAGGCTGCCTCTTCTGTCTCTCCTGGGAGCCCTTCCCTCCTCGCCACCTTAGGGGCTGCAGCTGAGCTGACCACACACATGGCTGGCTGGGAGCTTCTGATGCGGCTTGGCACATGGGCAGCCAGGAGGGTCGTTGGGGCCTGTGCAGGGCTCCCAGTCCCCTCTGCATGGCCAAGGCCTTGGCCCTTGGCCCTTGCTATACATGACTGTGAAACACCTCATCACCCTGTCACTGCCCCTTCCCCTGATTGCAGTGCTCAGTGGAAATTGTTCTTACCCATTCCTACCAGATCCTCCCAAACTAGAACCCTGGAATCCCAGAATCCCAGAATCCCATGTGCCTGGCAGGCCCAGTACAGTGGCCCCAGGAGGCCTCCTGGGCTTCACACTGCTGAGCCATACTACCCGTGTATAATGTGCATCCTTATTTTTCCCTCAAAAGTTTAGGCAAAAAAAAGTGTGCAATATCCACATCAAAATATGATATATGTTATTCTGTTCTCCTGTAGTATATAGGCTTTTTGTTCTCATGTTTATTACTTCATGACTATAAAGTAACAGTCTCTACTCCAGGAATCACATCCACATTCATATTGAAGCAGGAAAAAGGAAGATGGTTGGCACCAACTATATCTGGTCCTTTTTATCAGAAAAGCTCCCCAGAATACTTCACCTTTATGTCATTGGCTAGAACTGGATTATTTGGCCAGCCCTAACTGTAAAGAAAGACAGGAAATAAGTATTGCCTAACAGGAGATAAGCAAAAAAGAAGGAATTTAGAAATAGCTGTTTTGTGTGCCTCACCTGGCCCACAAGCATTATTATTATATAAATGGAATTTAACTTGGGTCTTATGACCTTTGTCTCATTTTTTGTCTTTCAGAGTGGCTGGTGATGGTGGTAGCATTTCCAGAGGAAAAATATGTTCTTTAAAAGCACGAGTAAGATATATATGCTTAGATTCTTATATTACCTGTGTTTTTAAAATAATTATACTCTGTAACTATCATGAAAATAAAGTTTTAATTTTGCAAATTCAAAACAATTTAATATAAATATAACTACCAGACATGTGTCCACCTAAAACATTGGGGGGAAATTTTCATACTTAAGGTAAAAACACTGTATATTTAACATTTTTATTAATAAAAATAGTCAAGGGAAATAGATGTCTAGGAAAATGGAAACAAAAGGAGCCATCTTAACTCTAAGGATCTAAATACATACTAATACATTATAATTTTTCATTTATAGGTAATGGAAGATTTATTTACATCAGGGTTGCTACCAGTACAAAACATAGATCCAGCCACATTATAGTGATTAAATACCGTAACCATATACATTCTCTTTAACAAAATGCTTTAAGCCAGTAGCTCAGATTTAGAGTCTTAACTCATTTCAGCATTTATCTTTGATAATTGTTTCTCTATAGCAATCTATGTTTTTAGAATATTTATCAATAATCTTTGACTATAACAAGAAAAGTAGTATGAATGCTGTGGAAGAAATTGAGATGTTAAGGATCAGACCTGATACAATGGCTAAAAAACTGGAAAGCAGCAGTGTTGTGGCACGTGGGAAGTATCTCCTTATGTCTGTGATCTCTGATGTCCTTGGAAAACAAAATTTAGGGCAGAGACCATGTGCTTGTAAGCTATTAGAATACCTGATTAACACATCTACTCCATAACAGAGCTAGTATCCCAATCCAAAAATCTTAAGAGAAAGAGCCTTTGGCATTTCCTAGACTACTCCCAATTTGAGCTCTTTCCTACCACCACCTCACTGAGCAGAGCAGGAGGTAGAGGAAACAACTATTAAGAAATTATTGCCTTTGAGGTTTTTTTTTTTAATTGTTTTTTATTAAATCATAACTTTGTACACTAATGGATTTATGGGGTTTAGGGTACTGCTTCAATATACAATGTGAAATGTTTGCATTTAACTAAATAACACATCCATCACAATTATACTCATTTCTTAATAAAACTCATTTCTTAATAATACATTTCTTAATAGTTTTGAAATGTACCATTGTATCATTCACATTAGGTGAGATCTCCCTGAATACCAGCCCTCCTCTCATATCCCTCCTTTCCTCCCCTCTCTCTCCTCTTCCCTTTGACTTTCTGGACTATAGTTTTGCCATTCATATGAATGTGTAGGTGGTTATATATTGATATCATAGTAGTATTAAGTATTTTCCATTCTTGAGATACTTTACTAAGAAGAATATGTTCCAGCTCCATCCAGGTAAACATAGAAGATGTGAAGTCTCCCTTTTTAATGCTGCATAGTATTCTATGGTATACATATACCACAATTCGTTAATCCATTCATGAGTTGATGGGCACTTGGGCTGTTTTCATGTTTTGGCTATTACAAATTGGGCTACAATAAATATTCTGATGCAAATGTCTTTGTTGTAAAATAATTTTTGATCATCTGGGTATATACCTAGTAGAGGAATTGCAGGATCAAATGGTAGGTCTATTTTTAGTTCCTTGAGTGTTCTCCAAACTTCTTTCCAAAAAGGTCGTATTAGCTTTCATTCCCGCCAGCAGTATAGAAGCATTCCCTTCTCTCCACATCCTCACCAACATATGTACTCTTGGGATTTTTGTGATGTGGGCTAATCTTACTGGAGTTAGATGATATCTCAGAGTAGTTTTGATTTGCATTTCTCTGATGATGAAGGATGGTAAACATTTTTTCATGTGTTTATAGGACATGCACCTATCTTCATCAGAGAAGTTTCTGTTCAAGTCCCTTGCCCACATAGAAATAGGATTATTTATCTTAGTTATTAGTTTGAGTTCCCTGTAGACCCTAGTTTTCAGACCTTTGTCAGAAGCATAACCTGCAAAAATTTTCTCCCATTCTGAAGGTTTTCTGTTTGCTTTACTTACTGTACTCTTGGCTGTGCAAAAACTTTTTAGTTTGATCAGATCCCAGTAATGTATTTTTGCTGCTGCTTCAATTGCCCCGGGGATCCTTCTCATAAAATTTCTAGGCTGATTTCTTCAAGTGTTTTCCCTGTACTCTCTTCTAGTATTTTTATAGTTTCATGTCTTAAGTTTAAATCTTTTATCCAGTGAGAATCAATTGTTGTTAATGGTGAAAGGTAGGGATCCAGTTGCAGTCTTCTACAGGTTGCCATCCAGTTTACCCAGCACCATTTGTTAAATAGGGAGTCTTTCCTCCACTGAATATTTTTGATAGGCTTATTGAAGATCAAATGGCAATAAGTAGTGGGGTTCATCTCTTGGTTCTCTATTCTGTTCCATAAATCTACCATGTTTTTGCGCCAGTACCATGCTGATTTGATCACTATAGACTTAGTATAGCCTGAAGTGTGGTAATGTGATACCTCCCGATTTGTTTTTATTTCTGAGTAATGTATTTGCTATTTGTGGTTTTTTCTAATTCCATATAAAAACCAAGTACTATGTTTTCAAGTTCTTTAAAGTATGACAATGGTGCTTTAATAGGGATTGCGTTAAATCTGTAAATTGCTTTGGGTGGTATGGACATTTTTAACTATGTTGATTCTTCCCACCCTTGGTATTATGTTTTTCCATTTATTCACATCTTCAGCTATTTCTTTTCTCAGAGTTTCATAGTTCTCCTTATAGAGGTCTTTCACTTCCTTTGTTAGGTAAATTTCCAAATATTTCATCTTATTTGTCACTATTGTAAAAGGAATATAGTCCTTGATTGTTTTTTAAGCTTGACTATTGTTGGCATATATAAAAGCGACTGACTTGTAAGTATTGATTTTGTATCTGGAGACACTGCTGTATTCCTTGATTCATTTCTAAGAGTTTTGAAGTTGAGTCTCTGGCATTTTCCAGGTATAGGATCATATCATCGGTGAAGAGTAAGAGTTTGATCTCCTCTGACCCTATTTGGATACCCTGACCACCTTCTGTTGCCTGATTGCGATGGCTGAGACTTCCATTATTATGTTGAATAACAGTGGAGACAGTGGGCATCCTTGCCTCCTTCCTGATCTGAGTGGAAATGTTTTCAATTTTATATCATTCAATATGACATTGGCTGTTGATTTGCTGTAATGGCCTCTATTAGTTTAAGAAATGTCCCTTCTATGCCTATTTTGTTAAGAATTCTTGTCATGAAAGGATGCTGGATATTATCAAAGGCTTTTTCTGAGTCAATTGAGAGAATCATATGGTCTTTTTGATTATATTGATGTGATGTATTATATTTATAGATTTGCATATGTTGAACCAACCCTATAACCCTGGAATGAAATCAACTTTATCATGGTATATAATTTTTTTGATGTGTTGGTGACATATATTTGCTAAGATCTTATTCAATATTTTTGCATCGATATTCATTAATAATATAGGTCTGTAATTTTCTTTGTTTGTTGGATCCTTTCCCGGTTTGGGGATCAGGGTGATACTTGCTTCATAGAATGTGTTGGGAAATATTACTACTTTGTCTATGCTTTGGAAGAGGTTGTAGGTACTAGTTCCTCTTGAAAGGTTCAATAGAATTCAGAGATGAAGCCATCTGGTCCTGGACTTTTCTTTTTAGGGAGATTTCATATTGTTGATGTTATTTCAGTGGTTTATATAGGTCTATTCAAGGTTTCTAATTCTTTCTGGTTGAGTTTAGGAAGGTGGTATGCTTCCAGGTATTGGTCTGTTTCCTTCAGATTTTCATATTTCTGGGAATAGAGATTTTTGTAGTAATCATTGAGGATTTTTTTGAATTTCTAAAGTGTCTGTTGTTATTTCTCCTTTATCATTTCTATTAGAGATTTTACTTTTCTGTTTCTGGTTAGGTTGGCCAAAAGTTTATCAATTTTGTTAATCTTTTCAAAAAATCAACTTTTTCTTTCATTGATCTTCTGAATGATTCTTTTGTTTTCAATTTCATTTAATTCTGCCCTAATTTTGGTTATTTCTTTTCTTCTGTTGGGTTTGGGGTTGCACTGTTCTTTCTTTTCCAGTTGCTTGAGATGATCCATTAAGTTGTTGGCTTCCTCTCTTTCTGTTTTCTTGATGAAGGCTTCTAATGCTATAAATTTCCCTCTCATGACTGCCTTTCCAGTATCCCACAGGTTTTGATAATTTGTGTCTTCATTATTTGGTGATGTCCTTCTTAATCTCATCTTTGACCCACCTATCATTCAGCCTAGGATTATTTAGCTTCTATGACTTTCAGTATGAAGATGCCCATTGCTGTTGAGTTCAACTTTTATTTCATGGTGATCCAAGAAGATACCAGGAATAATTTCTACACTTTTAAATTTGCTGAGGTTAGACTTGTGTCCTAGGATATGGTCTATTTTGGAGGATGACCTGTGGGCTGATGAGAAGAATGTATATTCATTTGTATTAGGCTGAAATGTTCTATAGAGGTCTGTAAAGTCCACTTGCTCTAGGGTCAGGTTTAACTCTAATATTTCTTTGTTTAGTTTCTTTTTGGAGAATCTATCCAGAACTGTCAAAGGGGTGTTAAAATCTCCAACTATTATAGTGCAGGAAGATATCAAGTTGTTCATATCCATTAGGGTCTGCTTTATGAATTAAGGAGCATTCTGGTAGGCTGCATAAATGTTTACTATTGAAATCTCTTCATGTTGGGTGTTTCCCTTGACAAATATGTAGTGACCTTCCTTATCTTTCTTTATCTTTGTTAGTTTAAAGCCAATTGTATCTGCTAAAATTGCAACCTCTGCTTTTTTCTGGTTTCCATTTGCCTGTAATATACAAGTTCATCCCTTCACCCTGAGTCTATTTTTATCCTTTTAGGTAAGGTGAGATTCTTGTATATAGCAAATATCCAGCTGAGTTTATGTATCCAGTCAGCCAGCCTGTGCCTCTTTAGAGGCCAATTTAAACCATTCATTGAGAGAATTGATAAGTCTCACTGTATTTTGGGTGTCGTGATTTTCGGATGTCCAGTGGACATTTTTAATCCTTTTACCACTGTAGAAGTTTGTTCAAAAATTTCTGGATGAGTTTACTTTAGAGGTAGAGCATTGCGCTGGTCATTGTGGAGGATGAGTCTGAGAAGATCCTGGAGAGCTGGTTTAGTTATGGCATATTTCTTCAACATGTCTATGTCATTAAAGTATTTGATTTCTCCATCACAAATGAAACTAAGTTTAGCTGGATAGAGGATCCTGGGCTGGAAGTTGTTTTGTTTTAGGAGACTGAAGGTCAATGACCATCTTCTTCTGGCTTGAAACGTTTCAGCTGAGAGATCTGCAGTCATTCTGATATTTCTCCCATTGTAGGTGATGCTTTTCTTACATCTGGCAGCTTGCAGAATTTTCTCCTTCGTCTTAACTTTGGCAAAGTTAATCACAATGTGTCTAGGAGATGCTTTATTTGAATTGAGTCTTGCTGGGGTTCTGAAACTGTCTGCTATCTGATGTTCTGTATCTCTTGCAATATTTGGGAAATTCTCCTCCAAAATCTCTTGGAGTAGAGCATCTGTACCTTTAGGACCATCCTCTTCTCCTTTGGGAATTCCTATAAGACAAATGTTTGCTCTTTTGGAGTGAGCCCATGACTCTCTAAGGGAATGATCAGTTTTTACTCTCCATTTGTCTGCCTCTTTGAGTGTTTGGGAACGTTAAAAAGATTTGTCTTCATTTTCAGAGATCCTTTCTTCTGCCTGGTCAACTCTATTCTGAGGGATTCTACTGTATTTTGGAGCTCCTCAACTAACTTTTTCATTTCCTTGAGTTCTGCTATCTCTTTTCTCATTGTGTCTATATCTTTGGTGACTTGGGCTTTGAATTCATTAATTTCTTGAGACAATTTTAGAACTACTCTTTGGAATTTCATTTTCTTTTCTTCCATTCTATTTATATTATTTGTGATCCATATTCTGAATTCAATTTCTGACATTGCTGCCATTTGTTTATCAGTTGTATCTGTTTTGTCATTTCTTGGGAGGGTTGATCTACTCTGGTTATTCATGTTGCCAGATTTCTTCTGTTGGGTGCATCATGTTTATTTTCCACTGTTTGTTTATTAGAACTGTTAGAGTGAGATTGAATTGGGGTTCCCAGGTAGCAGAGATAGCACCTTACCAAAGTGCTAGGCTTTGTAATTTTGGCTTGTCTCCTACAACCTTACAAAAGCCTCTTTCAGAGTTTTAGCCAGAGACTCTGAGGACCTACTTGGTGAGATAGCACAAGCTAGATCTGTTTGATATCAGCCAACCTCAACCCTATCCTAAGAAACCACAGTATTAGGTTTAAATCTCCACTGTGAAGAGACACAAACAGGCGTGGCA
Organism: Arctocebus calabarensis; assembly: GCA_963573935.1. Classification (NCBI taxonomy): domain Eukaryota; kingdom Metazoa; phylum Chordata; class Mammalia; order Primates; family Lorisidae; genus Arctocebus; species Arctocebus calabarensis. The sequence continues at coordinate 28,404 of CAUYON010133138.1, forward strand.
CCCTACCCCCACCCTTAAGTCCTTTTCTGCTACAGAACTTGAAGGTCAACCTCAGAATGTCCCCAAGTCGACAGCCCCAGACATGGGTTCCAACCAAATTGTCTCACACAGTGCAAACCCTGCCCAACTGAGAGGGAGTAAAGGGTCTCCAATAGCACAATTGGAGCCAGGAATCCCCTCTCCCACCTGCCAGACTCAGTCCACACTGTTGTTCACTTCTGTGCTCACAGGCCCAGCTGGAGCCAGAGGCTATGCTGCCACCCACAAGTCTCAGTCCACATCCAAGTATCCTCTGCTTGCCAGATCAGTCAGGGTCAGGGGACCATGGTCCCCTTCCCCCGCCTGCCAGTCTCAGTCCACTGCCTGGCAAGCCTCTATTCACAGGCTCTGTTGGAGTCAGGGCACCGGCCTGCCCTCTGGTCTCAGTCCACAAACAACTAGCCTCTGCTTGCCAGACCAGTTGGAGTCAGGCGACCACACCCCCACCTGCCAGTCTCAGTCCACTGCCTGGCAAGCCTCTGTTTGTGGGCTCTGTTAGAGTCAGGGTACCAGACTCAGCAGGCAGGTCTCAGTCCTCACCTGGTAAGCCTCTGCTCACCAGCCCCACTAGAGATAGTAGGCCACGCCCTAGCCCTCAGGTCTTGGTTCATACCCAGTAAGCCACTGCTCAAAGGTTTTGTAGGAAACAGGGGATCATGCTTTTGCTGTCAGGTCACAGTCCACGCAGTCCTCTCTGCTTGCAGGCCCAGCAGGGGCTGGGGACAAGCCCTGTCTGCCAAACTCAGTCCACACGGGGCAACCACTCTTCCCCTTGTGGGTGTCATCAGAGCTGAGGGTTCTGCACCCTGTCCCACCAGACACCACCTGAACCGAGGGTCAACACTAGCAATGGCCGGGCACAGTCATAACCAGGGGACTACTTGTCCTCCCGCAAAGTGTTCATTTCTTCCCACACCCTCTTTCTTCCCTGTTAGTCACAGATTCCATCCTGATGGTTGGCAGTCCACACTATGCCCAGTTCTCTCAGGACAAGACCAAACACTCTGTGCTCTGCAGGGGGCAGAACTTCAAACCACCAAGTGAAGGGTAAGGGTGGACTGGGAGTTTGGACTTGTGGGGGAAAATATCTGTTCAATTTTATGCCTGGCAGGGTGGTGTCTAGGTTCATAAGTGGGCCCTCCCAGGGGAAAGAGACCTGGAGTTTAGCGGCTGTCTCCAGCAAGGTAAAATGAGAGGTCTTTTGTTCCCTACTTGTTCGTAGATAGCCTGTAGGCCCGCTGCTTGGGGGAGGGGTCTCCCCCTCTAATCAATAGGCTGTGTACCTGTAATTTGGTTTCTTGAGTGCTTTTCCTTGGAGTTACAGCTTGCCGAACTTCTTTCTTAGCTTAACTGTCTGTCTTTGGCTTCATAGAGTCCGATTCCATCCAGTTTTTCTTCCTCTGCTCAGGAGCCTCTGCCAAGGTTTTTGACTAGTCGGCCATTTTCCCTGCCATCACCTGCAAATCCTGTAATTTGTTTTCTTGAATGCTCTTCCTTAGAGTTACAGCTTGCTGAACTTCTTTCTTGGCTCAGTTCCCCATCTTTGGCTTCATAGAGTCTGATTCCATCCAGTTTTTATTCCTCTGCTCAGGAGCCTCTGACGATGGTTACTATCAGTCAGCCATCTTCCCAGAATAGCCTGTGAGTTTTTGTCCCAAGAGGTACTTTTCCATTTTCTTCTTAGGAACTGTGGATTTTTTAATAAGGAATCCAGGCTTTACAAGGTAACTTGATATTTGTGTCCCTCCACTTTGTTCAGTTTCTGAGGTTAATAGGCAAATACTCAGAATTTTATAAAACCTATATTACAATTAGGGAAAAGCCAGAAGGCTATTATCAGGTGGCTCTGTGGAAGGAAGTACAGGGTGTCCATAAAGTTCATGTGCAATTTAAAATAGACAGCTATTTTTAATTGCACATGAACTTTATGGACACCCTGTATAAGCATCAAATTCTCATGCAGTTGTGGCCTTGGATGCTTAAGTGAAGAACCCACAGTACTCTCCCAAAGTTCACCTGGTTTCCAAAGAAAAAACTAAGGGCCTGATGTGACTGAGGAAAGACCAGAAGAGTTATATATTATATCAGGGTTTTAATGCAAAGTGACTAGGACAGTGAGTGAGGTTTCCATCAAAACTCACCTTAGGAGGTAAGCTGAATGTCCCTTTATATTCTGCATATTGCTTCTCTGACCTTACCAGATAGTAAGTTAATTGAGGGTATGATTTACATACATTTAATCTTCCACAAGTCATTTCAATAAATATGTTTTGGAATAAGGCCAGTGTAAGCTAACATGTTTCTTTTATAATCTTACATAATTTGTAATGCTACAGTGTGCCCAATCAGTGAAGTCCATCTTTAGTTATGTAATAAAGTCAGCATTTAAGGTAAAAATCACATATAGTCAGATGTATCATTGAAAAATCCCTGAAATTGCAAATATACAACCTTATACAGTCCTGTGTATGCAAAGTATATACATAATATGTATTATGTAACTATGTGTAAAGGAGCACACTTGTACAGCAGTTTTATAGTATTTGAAATATACTGCTGTATTTTACTTGTGTATCTTATAGTAAGTAGCATAGTTAATTATACATATAATTTTATTCACAGAATTTAAATTCTAGAATTACAACTCCATTGTAGTCAGTACTCTATAAGTCATAAATAATTCAACTTGACCATCTTTCTGTTACTAGGCTAGCTGATTTTGAATCTCAGCTCTCCCATTTAACTAGCTGGGTAATCATAGCCAAGTTATTTAACTTTTCTAGGTCTCAGTTTCCTCATGTATAAAATAGCACCTGTGTGTAGAGTTGTAAGGATTAAATAGTTGGTTACATACAAAGCATCTAGAACAGCGGCAGATAGTAACTGCTTAATGTTATATAGCAGCAAAACTAAAACCCATAAACCAAGAACTTCCTCTGTGATGCTTAATCGAAGAGTTAACAAATCAAATTATAAGATACTTGAATGTTATTTCAGAATTTTTTTTCAGCTTTGTTTTTTTATTTAACTCTATTTTACTTTTTCACTGTTCTTTCTCACTGCAGGATATATGGAAAGTAAAGTACAAAGAAGTGGGAGGAAGGAGCATATCATCCTCCTGCCAAGGGATAGCACCCTAACACTACTTACATCCTGCTGTAGTTCACCCATCTTTTTTTCCTGCTTTTTCTTTCCATAATTAATTTCATGTTTTATACTCTTATTTTTTTCTTAGTAGAGTAGATTTTCTCTAATGTCAGTAAAGTTTGTGATAGTGAATTAGATTGTGAATTACTAGGGAAAAGGTGCCATGTTGTCATTTTTGATGTCTGTCCAGTGCCTCTGCTCTGCATATAATAGAAGTTTACTCATTTGACTTGGACAGTTTTGGCTTTGATTCATGAAGAACTGCATGTTTGTTCCTAGTGAGCAAACATGTTAATGCACCCTACATTTATGGAGAATCTTTTCTGGTTAAGGTAACCTTTTAGACTTTCTGAGACTTTGTTAGAAATTCAGTTGTGGAGTTTGTTTCCTTTTCCTCCCCCACTAGGCATTTTGGAATAGGGTAAAAGTTTAGAATCTATCTTTAAATTGGATTCCACCTTTCAAGCAGGGGGAAATTGGAAAAATTTTTTAATTCTTACAACAGAATCTACGTAAATATTTTTATTAAGTTTAAACTATACAAAAAACAATGTTAACTTTTAGCTCATAAACTTATTTACAGAGTGAATAAAGGAAAATATAGTAATTAAGTTTTGTTTCTTTTTCTCAGGCTGTCTTGATTGATATGGAAGAAGGGGTAGTGAATGAAATTCTGCAAGGACCATTGAGAGAGATATTTGATAGCAAGCAGCTCATCACTGATATTTCTGGCTCAGGAAATAACTGGTGAGAATATGTTGCATGTAAAAATTGGAAAATTGCCTGAAAAAAATGAGTAGTCTACATTCTGATAGGTCCTACTGATAGGAAAGCAGGATATAATTTGCCTCACAAAGCTGGGGCTTTCAGACCATCTTTACTTTAATAAATGGTGGTGTCTCACAATACTCTGAAGTCACCTGTATTTACTCTTACTCCTAGTTTTATTTTTTTTTTAAGAAAAAGATAAATCAGGCAGCACCTATGGTTCAGTGAGTAGGGCCTCATATACCGAGGGTGGTGGGTTCAAACCCCTCCCCCAGCCAAACTGCAACAAGAAAAAGATAAACCATGAAAAATGAATTTGTGAAATTTCTCTTTTGTAAATTGATTTTTGCATAATACTAAATAGTAATAAAAGTTTTAAATACCATTAGAAACTATTCTCTTACCTATATTTGACTCTTTCAAGTTCTCCAATTGGTCAGATACAATAAAATTAGCACAGAGATGCAAGCGTCCTAATATAGTTTGGGGCTTTTGGACGTACATAGTAGTTTCTTCTCCTTAATGGAGGGGGAAAAACTCCAACAAGAATTATTTAAGAATTCACATTGAAACTGTTAGTGCTGTTAAAAAATTTAGTAGTTCCTTGTTATTCACAAGATAACAAGTTCATCATTTTGACTATTGTATTTGCTACCAGTCCCTCAAGCACATAATGAGTGATTTATAATTTTTCCAAAGCGTGAATTTGAATCTTGAGTTCTAGGAGACTCACTTGGAGAGAACCAGTCACTTAATAAAGGAGCCCACCTAACTGGCTTTTCTCTAATTGTTGTATAACTTATGTAACTTTTGAATTACACTGGAGTACATGTCATGGGAAAATCATTTTCATTCAATTTTTTGATACTGGCAAATCTGAGCAACCTAAAAGACTTGCAGAGCCTCATGAGTATCAATTTCCCACTACATGCCATTTAATCTAATAACATTTAACCTTTGTTTTTCTCTTTTAAACCAGAATAGGTTAGTATAATTTTTTTTTTAATTTTCATGTTTTTCTAGTTAACCACATTTTGCTCTTTTTAAATATTTAAAATCCACTACAGTTGAGAGTTTACTTAAATAGAGACAAAAAAAAAACCTATATAACTGAAATCTTGTTTTGTTATAATTTTACCTTAAGAGAGAGGTTGAGAAGTTAAATTTAGAAATCCATAATTTGAATTCCATTGCTTATGAGCTATCTTACCAGGATATTTGAGGTTTATAAATATAGAATATTATAATATGAAACAAGAGTAGATTTTACCTGGTGCAATAAAAATTTTCTATAATCTTTTTATAGAGAGAAATAATAAAAATCAAAAACCAATAAATGCAAAGGCTTTTTTAATGTCTATTTTTATTTCCAGGGCTGTGGGTCACAAAGTTTTTGGCAGTCTTTACAGAGAACAGATTTTAGAGAAACTCAGAAAGTCAGCAGAACATTGTGATTGCTTGCAGTGTTTCTTTGTAATACACTCCATGGGAGGAGGTAAAGTTATTCACTCGTTTGTGCATAACAGTGGTAAAGTATAAGTAGGAATTCACTTTTCAAGAATAAGTTTTGTTTTTAACCTATGCTTGATGAAGATAGAACTATTCATTGTGTATGTTTTTTAATGTATGTACATAACAGTTTTTTATCTTAAAATTTTATGAAATTATGTCACTATAACTAATTTTTCTTAATTTAAGACATCTTGAGAGAGAGTTATGTTGGAAATTTTACATTTTTAGCTGCATTTTAAGATGTATGAGCTTTTGAGGAATGCTTGCTTTCTGTTCAGAGTTTGTTCAGTCCTATTTCCTAACTGTCCTAAGTGGAGCTAAGCATTTCTCGCATGCTCATATGTGTGCTTACCAAAGGATATCAGTAGCCTTTCTTTAACCACCTTCAAACTTTTCTTATCCCAAAAAGTGAATATAAACTCTTCTCTCACTTTCTTTAAATCATTTCTTGCCTGAGCTCACAAGTTTGAGACCAACCTGAGCAAGAGCAAGACGCTGTCTTTAAAACCAGCCAGGTGTTGTGGCAGGCACCTGTCATCCCAGCTACTTGGGAGGCTGAGGCAAGAGGATCACTCAAACCCAAAAGTTTGAGGTTGCTGTCAGCTATGATGCCATAGTACTCTAGTGAGGGCCAAAAGTGAGACTGTCTCAAAGAAAAAAAAAATTGTGTATTTACTGTACCAAAGCTGTCAAGTTAGGCTTTTTTAAGTTGCTTAATATCAAGTGTAGACTGAATACTGTCTTGGTTGAATTTTTCACTGTTCAGTCAGTTCTTATAGCATCATAGCCATAACTTAAACATGAAAAGGAGTGAAATGTACAAAGCCCTCTCAAATTCATTATCAGAGCCAGAAATGGATTCAGGACTTTAGGTCTCACTACCCATGTGGCTTTCACTTTCTTAACTGAGATTAGATTTGGTAATATATAATCACAGAAATAAGTTGAAAATTATTTCTACAAATAAAACATAAAATTCCAAGTTCATCATGAGTATATTCTGAGCCATTTTTGCTTTTCTTTTAATCTTTAGGAACAGGCTCTGGCCTTGGCACATTTCTTTTAAAGGTGCTTGAAGATGAATTCCCAGAAGTATACAGATTTGTAACTTCAGTTTATCCTTCCAGTGAGGATGATGTCATAACCTCACCTTATAATAGCATCTTGGCAAT
>CAUYON010133140.1:0-15942 GCA_963573935.1 Arctocebus calabarensis
ATATAGTGATCAAGGAAATGCCATGAAGGATATCTGTAACAGTATGATCAAAATATTTCTGAATGTATATGAATCGTGCCCTGTGATTGCACCAATGTACATAATTATGATTCAATAAAATTATTAAAAAAAAAATAATAACCATTATTGGCTGAATGTTGACTGTATCCTGGTAAGATATAGACACTTCTAAGCATTACTTTAGTTATGAAGGTAGACCTGTGAGGCAGAAATTATTATTATTTCCATTTTGTATGCAAGGAAACAGAAATACAGAGAGATTCAGTAACTTCTTATGTGTCACCCAGGATTAAATGGAAGAGCACAGTTGTTTGTTAGGCTTAAGTTATGTATATCTTTTGCTTATTTTCTTTTTAGTTTTTTTGTCTTTGTGCTACACTGTGATACTTGTGGTTTAATTAAGCAAAAAATTAATTCATTTAGTATTTTGACTTTTTGAAAACACAGTTGTTCGTAAAGGAGAACTAAGCTGGGTTTTCTGAAAAACCTTGCATATGTACCCCTATAAGTAAATATATATATTTTGTTGATATCTAATGATTGCAAAGTTGGATAAATCTTGTGCCTAATCACCTAATCATCAAATTTTTAATGATCACATGCTACAAGTTTTAAGAATTGGCACAGTGTTTCGGATGCACCTGGCAAAAACCAAGCACATGTGACTAATGTATATAGCTAAAAGGGAAAATCTTTTAATTTGTAATTAACAACAGAACTGATTCTTTGGGGACAATATTACATATTGGCATAATTAACATATTATTTACCTATAAAATTACTTGTAAAATTAAATAAAAGAAGATTGCTAATTTACCCATTTTTAATGAGCAGTATTTTAATAAAGTTTGGCATAATTGAGTATGCATGGATAGTCCATTCTATTCTCATTGTCACAATTTCCTCAGGGGAAGGTAACTGAAGATATGAGGATTGTTTATTGGATATGCTTTAAACCAAGAGCAGTCAAGTGTCTCAAATAGGTAATCACATCATGATAAGATAGTTTTATTAACTTATGGTGACAATAATTCTAGAAATGTGATAGAATACTACAAGTTGATTAGCTATAACTTAGTATATTATTACCACCATGAGCTCTAAATATTGAAACCTTTTGTCTAAACTAGAATTATGCAGTAGAAATTTCTGTGATAATAGAAATGTTTCTTTTGTTGTCTAGTATTATAACCACTAAGCATTCATGGCTACTGAGCACTCATGATACGAATAGTGTAACTAATTAAAATTTTAATTTCATTTAATTTGAATTAACTTAATATTAAAATTTCATAGCTCCTTATGATTAGTTATGTTAAATTGTTAATTATTGTTGCTATGTTTATAGTAATACTATATTACTGTGTTCATAAACTACAACATTCTAAGACTTTCTTTTCCGGATACAGCTTTTATATAAAATAAAAGATTTTTGGATAACTTATGCTTCATTGGTAATGATGCTATTCTTTATTGCTGAATTACCTCTTTAGACATATTACACACACATTGATTAAAGGTACAGTCAAATGTTACCAACTTAGAAGCTCTCCAAGGTTTATTTTGTGTGTTCTGGTTATGATCAATTAGATGTTGTATGTTTAGCTTAATTCTCAGAAGTAACCTTTTCTTTGAGTTCCACACGTTGGTAAGTAGAAAATATTGAATTTTCAAATATTGACAATTCTGACATTTGTTTTTGCTATGATGTAATGTATCTATCAGATTTCTCATTCTCAGCATTGCTTTTCTTCATTTGTCATAATTTTTATTTCTTAACCAGAACAAAAATTAAAAAGATTCATTGAGATAAATTCTTACGTTTGAGATAAAGTTAAATGAACAAACATATTTCTTTTTAAATTTTTGTGCTGTTTAATAAAAGTATTAATGAAATTGAATCAGATGTAGACAACTATGGTAGTGGGTATTGTTGAGCCAGTGCTTCATAAAAGACTCGCAGAGTAAAGCAAAAGTACATGTAGAAAAGAAAATATCAAAGCCTTCGAATATCCTTTGAGCTCATTCTATTATTATAGGAAAGTAAACTGGAATAAATTAGTCAAAAAAATACGGATCATAATACATACTTTTAAGAAGGTAAAAGAGCATTCAGAAAAATGTCACCAATTATATTGCCCACCGATCATTTGGGATATCAGATTTTTTTTGAGTTAGTAATTTCCTTATAAGCTAATTTATTTAAGATGCACTTCAATCTGTTAGTTTAATTGACCTTATAATTTTCACCATGGATTGTATTTGGGGATAACTATGACTCTATATTCCCAACTCTTTTGTACATGCATCTCAAGGGTAGAGACATAAAGAAAACTGCCTCCGAAAATGCACACCTCCAACACACACTAAAATGAGGAAAACATATTACAAACATTCTCTTTAAAATGTATAAAAAAATGTAAGATGGTAAGACAGGAGCCTAAAAGTTTTGGTGAGTTTGGTTGGTTTCTTTTTGAAATAATAAAAAAAAAAAAGAGGTAAATGTTAAAGCAAAATTTCTTTTCAGTTTTCACCATCAGGAAAAATGTCTCCATCTCAGTCATCCACAAAAGGAGTTTACCTTTAGAGTCCTTGTTAAAATTACTACTAAAGAGTTCAGAAGAAGTTGAATTAGAAAAGGACTGAGGTGCTGAAAAAATATCTGATGAATCAAGAAACAGGTTAAAATGTAAATTAGTGAAATATGTACTAAAATATAAAACAGTCCAACTAGCAATGACAACCTGGAGGTATGACAGAACTGTCTACCGCAGGCATCTGAAACCATCATATTGGTACTAAAATACCAAACAACAAAGTACAAAATGGGAGAGTAATATTGGGATTCTTATGTATTATTTAAGATAAGCAATGATGAACTTTGGCAATATTAAGTCATGTAAGTATGTCCATTAAAGGGTTAAAGATAACCTTGAAAAGGGCAGATAAAAAAATAAGAGTAGTGAAATAGGGGAATAAAGGATATCCAATCATTACAAAAGAAGTACTAAGAAAGAAAATAAAGATTCATAGAACTAGAAATTAAAATTGAAATCACAGAATAAAATTGCAGAAATGAATACAGATTTAAATTATCACAAAACATGTTGGCTCAATTTGCCAATTACCAAGTACATTGGGTAGAATGCAAAATGCAATCAAATCTTAATGTATTCAACACAGCTACTATTCTAGGAAGCCAGTGATAGTGTAGAAAACAACAGAAATAAATAACTTCCTTATGGAACTCAAACTAGTGGAAAGAAAAAGGAAAGAAAAATTATTCAACTGTGTTTGTGTGTAGTGGAAAATGCAATGAGTGTTGTCAAGCAGGATGGAGGGAAAAAACCAACTGGTACGCAGACTGAGAAAACATTTCAGGTATTCAAGAATGTCCTTCCCGAGAAGATCAAAATAAATCTACTTTACAATGGTGTAAGAATAAAGCAAAGTTTTGAAAGTAAGGGATGGATGAAGGTACCTCTGACAAATGTGAACAAAGAGAAAATTGATAGGTTTGTTCAAATTATGCAACGTAGACTTTAATTTCCAGTCCTCAAGCCTATAGTTAAGAATATACATTTTTTAAAATTTTGTACACTAGTTAGAATGACTTCAAAATATTCACTCTCTAAAAGAATACTACACAGCCATGAAGAATGGTAACAATGCTTTTTTTTTTTTTTTTTTTGGCATTTTTTGACTAAGGCCAGATTTGAACCCGCCACCTCCATTATATGAGGCTAGTGCCCTACTCCTTTGAGCCACAGGCACCACCTGATAACAATGTTTTTCACAACAAATTGGATGGAACTGGGGACCATATCTAAAGAATGGAAAAACAATCATCACATTCACTCCCTATTAAGCTGGAAATAACCAATGAGCACACATGTGCATAGACAGAAGTAAAATTCAACAGTAATCAAGTGGGGTGAAGGGAAATAGAGGATGGACGAAACCTACCTAACAGGTGCAGTGATCACTATCTGGGTAATAGACACACTTACAACCATGACTCATGCATTATAAAAGTGATCTGGGTACAAAAAATACATATACCCCTGAAATATTGAAATTAAAGACAAAAACTAAAAAAGAAATTTTAAAAAAGATGTAATTATAAGGAGAAATTAAAAAGCATATAATGGAAATGAGAGTTTAATTCACCTTTGGCAATCATTTACAGAGCAAAAGAAAATGTAATTTCAAAATTATTAAATCTGATTTAGTGGGCATTGCACATCACAAATGTAGAATAGAAATGATTTCTATGCTTACATGAAACAATTAAAAAATTTGACCAAATATTGGACCATGAAACAAGATGCAACATTAAAAATTCACTATGATGTAGGGGCGGCACCTGTGGTTCAGTGGGTAGGGCCCCAGCCCCATCTACTGAGGACAGTGGGTTCAAACCCGGCCCCGGGGAAAACTGCAACAAAAAATAGCCAGGCATTGTGGTGGGCGCCTGTAGTCCCAGCTACTCAGGAGACTGAGGCGAGAGAATCACCCTAAGCCCAGAAGTTGGAGGATGCTGTGAGCTGTGACACCATTGCACTCTACCAAGGGTGATAGTGAAACTCTATGTCTCTACAAAAAAAAAAAAAAAAAAAAACACTATGATATTGACGACAATCTCTGAAGATGTACAAAAGTCCTACACCAATGTGAAAACATGCTATAGTCGTAGGTAAGAAAATACTACCAAAAAGTTTGTTGTTTTGGAAGTTTAACCTATGTGAGTGCAGCTCCAATAATACATATGTAATAATTTCAAGGATCTTCATAATGTTTTCAATCTTTAAAAATAATGTGGCCTAGTATAGGGAATAGGTTAGACATATATGGCAATTGACTATATAACAAGGATGGCATTAAAATAAATTCATTGGATTATAGAGGATTTAATAAATTATGCAAAATAAATGAGAAAAAATGGAATAATTATGGGATAATGAAACATATGTACATTGTATTCCTGAATTATTAAATCACAAACAATTGGGTTACAGCTTTCATTTGTAAGTGTTACAAGGGTACATGTTATATCTACTAAGGTAGAATATAAATATCTTAACACAGTAACTAAGAAAATGCAGTGATGGCTATGTTAACCAGTTTATGAAAGTATTTCAAATTGTATATAAAACTAGAAGATTGTACCCCATAATTGCATTAATGTACACAGCTATGATTTAATAAAAAAATTTTAAAAATCACAAACATATTTAAAGAATGCCTTTTTACTTCAGAAACATTATTAAATAAAGTTGATAATATGAATACCATATAAATTAGACTCACAAGAATATTACCAGAAACATTGGCATATGTGTACAGGGAAACATTATACAAAAAATAAATACATTATAATAGCACAAGTTTTGAAACAAATTTTATCCTTTCATGTGTTTATTTTGATTTTACACTAACTAAAATATTATGTAGCATTAAAAATTAATCATAAAATATTCCACACAATGCTAAAAATGGTTTTCAGGACATCATATAAATGACAGTTACCACATTCAGTTTTGTAGTTGTCTTGAGAATCTAATCACATAATTGCATTAATGTACACAGCTATGATTTAATAAAAAAAATAATCTAATGGAGATATTCAGGGAAAGAAAAAAGGAACCGTTAGTATCATAAACTTCTCAGTTAAATAGGAGCTTGTCCAACTTTATGATAAAGAAACAGTGATTAATTTTTGTATACAATAAGAAAAATATGTCAAGTATTTTTCTATATAAGTTTTGAAAAAGTTGAGAGAAAAATAGCCATGAAATATAGATGTTAAAGTTCACTTCAATTTTGATTAAGATGAGATTTTAGTTTTCAAGAAGTAAAGGTTATGCCTTTTACTGAGTTTTCTATGTTGCTGATTCCAGTATAATCCTCTAATCACAGTGTCAGGCCTCACAGCTACCCTCAGACTTATATATTTCATCGCTAAAATGTTCTGTAGAGACTATTATTAATTAAACATAGAGCCCATACAGACATTTTTCTACATGGATGACAATGGTGCATATGTTTATGCTTGTATGTACACATATTCTCATTCTTTCTCTCTCCTTTTATCCCAGTTGCAGGTATCATTATCTTATACTTTCACTCATTTAAGCTAACATATTTTTGTAATATATTTTATGATGATTACTGTACTTTATAATGTGTGAGTGTTTGCGTGTGTGTTCTCAACATACACATAAATGTACATTATGCCCAACTGCTAGAATATTGAGCCTCTGAATTCAAAAGCAAAATTTTATGTACAGATGCTTCTCAATATACTACAGGATTTTGTCCTAATAAATCCACAGTAAGATGAAAATATTGTTATGCAGAAAATGCATTGAATCTACTTAGCCCATCAAACATTATAGCTTAGCCCAGCCTGCTTTGTGCTCAGAGCACTTATATTACATTAAAATAAATGTATTTTAAAATAAAATGTGAATATTTCAAGTAATTTATTGACTGTCAAATATTTTATCAAAATTGTCATGGTTTTGCATCATCATTAAGTCAAAAAATCTTAAGTCCAACTACTATAACCTGGGAGCTGTCTTTCTAGGTTCTAGTAGTGTACAACAGAGTCTTTTACATATTAGGTTCATTCAAAAAACAATGGTGCTATCGTTTAGTCTTTGTAGAGAGCTAGAGTATGAATATGTAATCAGATGGACAAAAATAAACATGAATCTATACAATAGAGATCTAGCTAGCAATTCACAAAACAGTTGTGAAAGTTTGCATTCATTTGAAAGTAGACGTATACATTCCAATATTATATTATCTTTGCCATCAAAATTTCTATATCCCTGGTATCAACTATACTGAAAGAAAAATGAGAGTAAAAACTTGCACCATAATCATAAACAAAGGTATTTATAAACAAAGCCCATCAAGAAGTAACTTCATGGATACAGAGAATGCCAAAATCTTGCACTTTATTTCCAGAGCTCAGACGTCAGCCCTGCCAAACAATTGCTGTGAGTTGGAAAACATTCTGGATATTGATATTCAATATTTTTAACCTTTTGTCAGTAGGTGATGAATTAACTCAACTCCAAGGCTGTTCCAGTTGACAGTGAGAGCTGATTTAACTCATTTCTCACTGCAGGGAGAAGAATTGGATCCAGGGAGAATAGCCAACAGAAAAAAGAAAATGAATTAAAAATAAAATCAGTGTGCTAGTATTTTAGCACTGCTAGGCATTCCAGAAACTCGGGGATAATTAACATTCTTAATATAAAATATTGATGCTATGCAGTATTAATGCAGTATCACAGTAAGAAGTGACAGTGTTTAATGTTTCATAGCAGCCTCCTAGCGGAGCACAGAACTTCTTTTCCCAAGCAAAGGAATGTAATTTTAAATTCAAAATATATTAAAACCCTTAGGAGGGAATGCAGTTAACTCTTTCTTGTTTTCTGTCTTTACTATGTTACATTCCTTCTGCACAATTACTTAGCCTCATTTTAAATTACTATGCTCTGCTAGTTTGTACGTTGGGGTAAGATTCTTGATTTCTTGGTGCTTCCACATTCAATCAACAAGTAATATAAAATCACATCATTGTCCAAATCACTTACTCTATGAGTAATTACAAAACTGTGTTTTTCTAATTTATTCAACCTAGTCCCATTTATTAGTGAAAATCATTCTGTTTTAAGTCCCCTACTGCTTCATCTAGTATGGTTTGATAAGCTGGAAATGTAGTCCATGTGTAATTACAGAATAAATTCTTAATTTTTCTCATTTAACCATTAATTTTCACCGTAACATTTGGTGCCCTGGAAAATTCTAGTATTCTATGATGACAAGCCTTGTTTCAATTCTCTGTGATTGATTTCAGACACACACCCGCACCCACACATAGGGTGCCAAAAAATTGTGTGTGCACACATTCTAAGAAAGGAAAAACCGTATTAAAATTGAAACAATATATACTGAAGAGAAAAGATAAATACAAGTCCCACTGAGCACCTCTTATCACTTCAAAAGTCAACTTGGGTATCAAAATTTGGTATTATTTTTCTTCTTTAAAATGGGTACACATCTTTTGGCATCCTCAGTAGATAAAAGTATGTGTGTACACACACGTATACATATATTTCTGCACATTCTTAGACATTATATATTATATATTAGGGTTTTCAAGTGACTATAGTCATCATTGTTTTTAAAACACAGAGATTTTAGGGCAGCGCCTGTGGCTCAGAGGAGTAGGGCACCAGCTCCATATGCTGGAGTAGTGGGTTCAAAAACCAAGACTTGGCCAAAAACTACAAATAAATAAATAAATAAATAAATAAATAAAAATAAATAAAAACACAAAGATTTTAATGTATAGCAGTAAAGGCAGCTTTATACTTGGTCCTAAACCTTTTAAATGGATTTCATAATTCGTTTGCAGCTTTTTTGTGTTAATTCAGCCCTGCCTTCTATAACAAACTGTCATAGATTGGATGGTATAAACCACTAACATTTATTTCTCACTGTTCTAGAGGCTGGAAAGTCCAAAAGCAAGGGGCTCGTCGTTTTCGGTTCTAGTGAGGGCCTTTTCTCAGGCAGCTTTCTCCTCTTTGAATCCTCATTTGGCCAAGAGAGAAATCATGTTCCTTGTATCTTTTTACGTATAAAGGCACCAACCTAGGGACGGTGCCCATGGCTCAAAGGAGTAAGGTGCCAGCCCCATATACAGAAGTGGCAGGTTCAAACCTGGCCACAGCCAAAAAAAAAAAAAACAAGGCACCAACCTATTCATGTCCTGTAATTTCCTGTAATTCCAATACATAGGTATCAGGAAATTCCCATTTCCTGATACCTATATATTCAGCACAGAAGTTCATCCTATGAATTTTGGGAGGATACAAATATTCAGTCCATAACACTTCCATCTTAATACCCAACCATACTCACCAAACTCATTTCAAAAATATCCTGGCCAACACCAAAAAGCACTTCCTCTCTACGGAGGCAATTACTTTGATGTCAAAAGGTATTTAGGGAACAAAACCTGGTTGCCAAATGTGTTTATTGCTCCTGAGATGCTATTGCTTTTACATTTTCTCAATAGATGATCTTAGAACACATCTCAGAATATGAAAATATAAAAAATTGCATTTCTTCATTAAATTCACATATGAGATTATTATTCTTTCATGAAAAGTGTATTTCCTAAACAGAATTAGCATAATTACTTGTATCCCTTATCCTACAACATGGAAAGTTACATATGAAGTATATTCAAGCTAATGATAATAACTGGATGAAGTTTAAGATTTTATTGCATTAATTTTTTCCCTTAGTCTATTTCTTTGAGACTATTTTAAAAATTGAATTAATATTTTTTCTTCTATGAGGTTATGTCACCAAAAATATATGCAATTAGCTATATTTATTTCATTTTATATTACTTTAAGACTTTTTTATTTTTTCATCATTTTGTTTTTGATTTTATAAAACATTTGTATGACTGAAATATTAAAATTATATTATAGGTATATTCACAGGAATAACTTCTATCCCTGTTCCTTCCATTTTGTTGCACTCTCTCCCTAAAAGTAATAAATATTGATAAAATTTTTTGAGTGTTCATTACCTTTTTATAAATACAATCATGGCATACATGTGTGCTTGCTTTGTCGATTTTCAAAGAGCAGCACATACTCTGTTTTGGGTATTGCCTTTTTTCACCTAACAATACATCTTGTCCATCAGTTTATATCATTGCATAGAGCCCTTGCTTATATACTTTTACAATAGCTTACTGCTCTTATTTTGTGACCATAGAATGTTGTTTATTTATTTGTTTTCATTCAGTCCTTAGTGGGTGGACATTTTGGTTGTTTCTAAGATTGCTACCACAAAAAATGCCAGAGCAAACAACTTTGTTTATAAGCCATTTTGCAAGTGTATTGTTAGGATAGATTTCTAGAAATGGGATGGCTGTGCTAAAAAATAGATGCATGTGTAATTTCCCTGGATGTCACTATGTTCCCCTCCACAAGGTTTGTGCCATTTTGCATTTTCATCAATGATGTATGAGGCATATTGTCACACTTGAGATTTTTGCCTCTCTGACAGATGAAAAATTACACAATTGTTTTAACTTTCTCTCATTATATGTAGAATGTCTTTCTTGATATAATAAAAAGGCATTTATATTTATTTTTATGTGACTAGAGTGTCCTCTGTTTCCTCATTTACTACATAATTTTCAGTCTTTATCTTTTAAGTGTTTAGAAGCTGTTTTAACAGGAGGATATATTTTCACTCTTTTTACTTTGATTATGGTTTTGTTTGGTTTGACTTTGCTATGAATTATTCTTTATAAAACAGTGTACCTGTGATTACCTTATTAATTGGCCCTTATTTACTCACTGCATACCATCATAAAGCTATGTGAAGAGATTGGAATACAATCACAAATATAATTACTATCACTACAGTCTGAATATTTGTGAACTCTCAAAATTTAGTAGTTGAGTTTTAACCCCCAGGGTTATGGGATGATGTTATATGAATTGTGACTTTTTCAAGGCTGATAAGGTCATGATGGCAGAACTCTGATGAATGGGATCAGGACCCTTATACAAGAGCCCCAGGGAGCTGCCTTGTCAATTCTCCCAGCCTTCAAAGCTATGAGAAATACATTTATGTGTCATATATGCTACCCAGTTTATGGTATTTTGTTATAGCCGTGCGGACGGACTAAAATAAATATCATAGTGGATGAGGCAGACATTAAAGAGGTAATTTAAACATAGAGTGAATAATTCACTACTTGGATACATATGGGGAATACAAAAACACATTGAGCTTATTTGATGATTTATCAGAGATATATCTCTCTTTTTTATTCTAGACTCTAAAAATATACATACTGTGTCTATGGTTGTCCTGATAAATAAATATGTAATTGGTATCTGCAGGAGTTAGTTTGCCGATATTGTATGACTATTTGTTTCACATCTAGGGTTGATGGAGGGAGGACAGGGAATGTGTCTACTCTTTATAGAGTAGTTAAATATAACTACAAAGACAGAAAAACATATGAAGCAATTGGTTTTCAGAAAAAGAGAAATGAGCACTGAAAGTTAGGATTGCTGAGAAAAGAAAAACAAACACGGTAAATATCAATGCATGAGTGTCCTGCCTGCAGTTTCCCTCTGTGCTTCAGGAAGTGCCTCGCTGAGTGGAAGATACACATTTCAGAGGCTGGGGGGCCAGGGCAGCTCGAATTTGCATAACTAAAAACTTTAGAGAAGAGAATTGTGAGGAGATGCTTCTCCTGACTATTTAATTCTCATGCAAAATGGTTTTTCTTTCTATGTGATGACTTCCCTATTCCATTACATAAGAGTAATGTGCAGGGAAGCTAGGAAAATTTCCACATATCTTTATGTTTCCAAATACTATTGTCTATTCTATTTTTAGAATACAAGGAAAAAGACCAGAAAAGGCATAATCCGCACCTGGTATGGACCATGATTATTACATATTTCAATTTATACGGAAAAATGTATATTATTCTTAGGTTGATAATTCTAATAGTAGGCACAGGACTTTTTGTTGAGGATGGCATTCCTATTTCTAAAAATAAGAAATATTATTTATTGGGGGAAAAAGATGAGAAATAAAAAACGATGAATATTAAAGAAAGAGGGGGAAAAAAAGACAGAGGAAAATTTAGACTTCCAAAATACTGGAGTTTCATCTTTCCCTCAACATTTATTTTTGTCTTATAAATTTGCTTTCTGGTTTTAAATATCTTAAGTTTAATTTTATATTTCCTAATTTTTGGCAAACTTTGAAATTAAGGTTAAGAATGGAAAAAGAAACCAGTTGTTTTTCCATCTCATTATTTTACTGTCAATACTCACACTGTAACGTGACACTGTATGTGTGTGTGGGGTTTCCAAACGGAATTCAGTTCTCCAGTTCTCAGCAGAAATGTCCTACAGTCTAACTCAGTTCTCACCCTGTATCCCAGGAAATGTGTCAGATACCACAGGTTAGGGGTTCAATTCCTCAACATGGTTCCCATTTTGAATGCCAATCACAAATCCAGCGTGGCCCCTGTGCTTATAAACCAACCTGCCATTAATCACAGGCTTCCACCACTCCTAACTTAGTTTCATTTGCTGAAATGGCTTCCAAACCACAGGAAGTTTACTTACCTCACTACTAGTTTATTGAAGAAGGATATAACGACTCAGGACTAGTCAAGGACGAGGTGCACAGGGCGAGGTATGGGGGAAGGGGTACGAAGCTTCCATGCCCCTTCCACTGTGCCATCCTCCACGTTTCCACCACCTGGGAGCTCACAGATCTGTACTAAAATGATCTTTAGGAAGAATTTAGCACATAGGCGAGATCAATTATTTCGTCAAACTTCAGCCACTATCCCCTTCATGGAAGGTGGAGGATAGAAATGGATAATCATTACTTGTACCTTCTGGTGGCCAGCCTCTATATAGACGTCCACAAACAAGTACCTCCTTAGAGCAACAAGGAGGAGCACATGAGGACCACTTTAGAGTGTTTTCCAGACACACCTACGTGTATCTCCCAGGTATGGACCATGATTTTTACATATTTCAATTTATGCAGAAAATGTATACTATTCTTAGGTTGCTAATTCTAATAGTAGGCACAGGACTTTTTGTTGTGGATGGCATTCCTATTTCTAAAAATAGGAAATATTATTTATTGGGGGAAAAAGATGAGAAATAATCATTCTGGGGGATGTAGGAATTCTATGACAGGTATTGGGAGCAAAGATCAAATAGTACAGTAGAAGATGTTTCTAGTAGCCCTATCACTTAGACAATGCCAAGGGTTTTAGGAGCTCTGTGTCAAGATATGGGATCTACAATCATGTGTGTACACAACTCTCTGTCTACGGAGATATCCACACGAACAAACACCCATCTGACTGTGCACTACTCTGTCCTCTTTGAAATAAATGCATCCTATATATAAGGGATGTATAATATATAGATTATATATATAAATAATACATGTGTTTTTTCACAGAAAACAGCACAACTGAGAATCATGCAAGTCTTCGTTTGCTCACCCAGCAGTGTAACACTTCCTCTAAGGTATTTTCATCGTTTATACCTGTGTCCCCATGGGAGACATGCTGTTTTTGTCAGGACTTTTTGCTTGTCTGTGGTATCTGCTCATTGTGAAAAGGACACATGGACCTTTATCGCTAATAAATTTTATTAGTATTTGTGTATTTATTGCGTGACCCAAGATTTATTCTTTCAACGTGAAGCAAAAAAGAAAAAAAGGTCGGACACTCCTGATTTATATAGTCGCGTTTAATTTAGCGCTAAAATTATCCTTTATTAGACAAATTATACAAATTCAAACTCAACGTTGTGAAGATCACCCCAAGGCATTCGAATCTTGCTGAATGGAAAATTCTTAGAAAAAACAATAATCTAGGGTTGCACTCTGGAAAAGGCATGACAGCATAGTACACTGCTGACTTTGAGCGGTTGAAAGCTGGTAATGGAAGTCCAAACCTTGTGCTCGCCTTTCCAAATTCAGCATCCTTCTTTGTTTGTAATTCTGAGCCATAGGTAAATTTGATCATTTTCCTATTGTTCCTTCATGGATTGAGTCCTCTGCTTCTCTATACATCCTTCCATATTTATCTTGTTGCAGTAAATGCTGTCTTACGAGGACTGGAAGCATTTGGAAACTAGTCATGTGCTGCCACTGTTCATGTAGTAGCTGGAGATCTTAGATGGAACTAATTTTTTGATTTCCATTCTATCGGATGGAAATTTGGGATGGAACCATTTATAGCAGATGATTGCTGAGGCACTTCTCTGAGCTTCACTGTGTCATTTCTCTCATTTGTTTCTGTCTTAATAAATGTTGGCTTCAAAATATCTTGCCCCTGCTAAGCAGACACCTTAACTCAGTGGCAGAGGGGCTTCTGACCCTGAGCTGAGGATGGAGGAGTGAGGTCAATGAAGTGGTAAACATGGTAATGGTTCTTTCACCTTTTTCCCTTTCTCCTCATCAGGTATATTATTTGTAGGTTTCCAATCATCCTTAAATTCTCTTCTGCGTTAACATCTCTGCTTGAGGCTGGTTTTCACATGAAATATATATAGTAGTAGGTTTTTTTCAGATTGAATGTATCCAAAAAGTAATAATTAGAATGGATGTACATGAGTAAATTAGGGTCTTCATATGTGAAAATAAAAATAGAAAAATGTGATATAAAAGGAAATATTATTTTTCTTCTTTTTTCATTTCCCTAATAGTAGGAAAGGGAAAAGACAGGCCTCGACTCCAGTCAAAAGAAGGTATTGCTTTTCTAAATAAACCCCTTTTGTTCAACACTTTTTTGTCTTTCCTTTCTATAAGGCAGGAAAAAAATGGTGACCAGCAATAGGCAGAAGTAGAGTATGTTATTTCCTTAACTTATATAATTGTGAATTCATGCGACTGAATTCTACGCTTTCAAGAGCCTGGTTTGAGGCAGTGCTCACTGGCACCAAAAAGGGAAGTGGATGTAAATGGGAATGGGGAGATGGAAGATGAGAAAATGTGACTTCAGGACTATTTGGACACTTACAGTGCAGTGTGGTAGAAGAACCCAGCAAGTAAAGTCACCAGACCTCAAATTTTAGGCGAGCTCATCTAAACTTTCCTTTTACTTAAACCCGCCCCTGTCTTTAGTCCGTAACTGCTGTCTTGGAACCTCAGTCTCATCAGTATGAATCCTAAAATTCTCAGAATCGCACGTAAGGGAATTTTAAAAAAGGTCAGAGCTGCAATCAGGATGAAATTTCTGGAACAAGACTCAAATTTATCACAACAAGTCGGAGCATGAATTTCAATACAAATTAGCTCAGACACCGTTAGGCTACAAATAGCCTCCTGTGTATACGTGGTAGTTACTTATTAAATAGGGCTATAATCACTGCATAGAAGAGTGTGGATTGTAGAATATCTCTATCATTACAGAAAGTTCCATTGGACAGTGCCACCCAAGCTCCCATGACCTTTAAGGTAGAAATAACTGAAGTGGATTCTAGTAATTGCAAAGGAGACTGTCCTTCAGGCTTCTCAAATGATATCTCTGAATGAGTTTCTCCTAAGCCACGCCTAATAAAATATAGTATGGAAAAATTATATAAAGCGTTAGAATGAGCTAGATCACATAGGAATAATCCTGACTTTCATAGTATTCTGACATACTTTGGAAAAATTACTTTGTCCTGTTGTATCTCTGTTTATCACTGAAAATAAAATGAAATGGTAATAGTAGCTATATTATAAGGCTGTTTGAGGTTTTTAAAAATATTTTATTGAGGCATAGTTGACATACAAATAGCTGTACATATTTACTATATACAATGTGATGAATAGACACCTATGAAATTGCCACCACAGTTTTCTCCCATCCTACTTACTTACTAAGTTATTGATTCAATTAATGTTATCACATGTGTATGTGAAGAATATTTATCAAAAGGTATACTTAGCAAATTTTAAGTACAGAATACAATATTATGAACTATAGGTACTATTGTTTGCAGTACATCTCCAGGCCTTATTTATCTTGCATAGATGAAACTTTGTAACCTTTGTCTAATACCTTCCTATTTCATCCTCACCCCGTCTCTTTTAACCATTGATCTATTCTCTGCTTCTGTGAATTTGACAATTTCATATGCTTCATCAATGGTGTTTGTCTTTCTGTAGCTGATTTGCTGACTTAACATAATTTCCTTCTGCTTTATCCATGTTGTTGCAAGTGACAATATTTCCTCCCTTTAAGTCTGAATAATGCTCTGTTGCTCTGTGAAAATACCACATTTTTCTACTTCCATCTGTTATGAACATTTAAGTTGTTTCCATGTC
>CAUYON010133142.1:0-14634 GCA_963573935.1 Arctocebus calabarensis
GCTGTGGGTAGGACAGCAGGTTGTGAAGAGGACGGTAGTCTGCTTGGAGAATGCAACCTTTATAAAGGCCTTCACATTAAACAGATAAAAACTGCAAAGGGAATTTTTAAAACACTGTAGGAAACGAGGGCAACTACATGCTAAGATTTTAGATTGCATTCCCACCAACAGTGTAGAAGTGTTCCTCTTTCTCCACATCCACGCCAACATTTCTGGTTTTGGGATTTTGTTATGTGGGCTAATCTTCCTACGGTGCATCTTAGCAGGGTACTGGCGAAACTTATTAAAGGTAGAGTATTAATGTCTTTATATAGTGATCAAGGAAATGCCATGAAGGATATCTGTAACAGTACGATCAAAATATTTCTGAATGTATATGAATCGTGCACTGTGATTGCACCAATGTACATAATTACGATTCAATAAAATTATTTTAAAAAAAAAAACCCAGCCCCGGCCAGAAACTGCAAAAAAAAAAAAAAAATGGCATAATCATAATAACAATCCACATTTTTTGTACTTCTCACTCATTATTTCTTGTCATGCTCACAGTGGCCCTCATGATTGATATTGCCGGTGTGCTCTTTATGTGTGGCTAGTATGGGGCAGAACTGACATTCAAATCTAGACCTTTAGACAGCAAAACACTCTCTGCCACAAAAACAGACAAGTACAGTGTAGATTTTTAAATAGTGGAAATATGTAAATGAAACAATGAGAACCCAAAGAGGCTGTGGGGAAGATTTTATTGAAGTTAACGTTTGAACTAAATTTCGAAGGATGACTAGGACATTACTAGTGCAACATTTTTCTCTCTCTTTTTTTTTCTTTTTTTTTAATTGAGACAGCATCTCTCTATGTTGCCCTAGATAGAGTGCTATGGTGTCACAGCTCACAGCAACCTCAAATTCTTGGGCTTAAGCGATTCTCTTGCCTCAGTCTCCCAAGTAGCTGGGACGACATGTGCCTGAAACAATGCCTGGTTATTTTTTGGTTGTAGTTGTCAGTGTTTGGCAGACTGGGGCTGGATTCGAACCTGCCAGCTCCAGTGTAGGTGGCTGGCACCCTAGTCACTGAGCTACAGGCGCTGAGCTGGCAACATTTTTCTTCATTTTCCTCCCACAAAACTGTGAAGTCACCTTGGACTCCTACAGTAGATGATTACACTATAATCCCCAGTACTGGTCTCCCTGTATCTACACCCCTTGCTCTGTGACTCTGTAGTCTCCTCCCAATCTGACCCAGAGCTCTGTCCTGTGACTTGTTTTGGCCATTGACACCACATGTGCTACTGAATATTAATGTGCTGTGCACCTCTGTTCATATTCTTGCTTTTTGCTGCACTGAGAACATCAGACAGGGGAAAGAGCAGTCAACCCAGTTGTCCCAGCTGGGTCTCTAAGCATATTCCAGGGCCCACTCGAGATCAGCAGATTCCTAAGTCAACAACCCTTTGACTCCAGTGGCTCAGCTCACTGTGAAAGTTTTGAGACAGACTTGAGTTGTGTTCCATTATTTCACTTCCAAGAAATACAATCAACAGCATCCTTTCTGACTCACTCATTCAAGTTTCAACTTTCTCAGCTTATCGGTGGTTCTGGGAGGGCTTCCTTTGTTTCCATCTGCATTGAGTTTACATTTCATGATTTTGTGTATATCATAAGGACTCATATAGCTGACCTACCCAACTAACCCCTACACACATGAGCAAAATTAAATGCTTATTATATGTCACCAAAGTTGTGTGATTTTTGTTACTTAGAATTATGTGGAAAGAGAAGACAGATGTAATTCCTATCTGTACTTCATCTTCTAAGTCCAGTTAGTTGTCTGGTGATATGCATTGCACCTCCATGACATTACCCTTATCCCTCTTTCATTCTCTCTCAGTTATTCTTGCAACTACCCTAGTTCAATTCCTCATTGCAAGTATCCTGGACTTTAACAGCCTATTAACTAGGCTCTTTGCCTCCAAACCTCTCTCCTCTTCACCCTATCTACAAAAAAGTAATTCAGTATTCTTCTTAAAATGAAGCCCTAATGTTGCTACTTCAAAGCCTTCAATGGTTCCTTTATTTTCCTAAGCCCAAATCCTCGGCCTTGCATTTAAACTCTTCACACCTGTCATCTAGTTCCAAACTTCTTACTACTTGGTTCAATTCTCTTCACTTCTAATATGATACTTCCATCATCCATGCAAGTACGCTT
The DNA here is from genome assembly GCA_963573935.1 of Arctocebus calabarensis. Classification (NCBI taxonomy): domain Eukaryota; kingdom Metazoa; phylum Chordata; class Mammalia; order Primates; family Lorisidae; genus Arctocebus; species Arctocebus calabarensis. Next base: position 2,209 of record CAUYON010133142.1, read on the forward strand.
CCTATTATCTAGAATGTCCTACATCCCAGACATCTGAACCTTATCGTTCCTGTCTATCTGGATCTTTGTCTGTGGCACAAAAAGCTTTTCCTAATTCCTAATTCTGCTCATGTTTTTATACCAGTCATGTTTTATACCGCTGTTAACATCTTGAACACTCACTTTTTGCTATAGTCACTTGTGTATAGGACGTGTGCATCCTACAGTTATTCGAGCTGCCACTACAAAGTGCTACAAACTAGGTGCCTTAAAACAACAGAAATTTCTTCTCTCACAGTTCTGGACCTAGAAGCCTAAAATCAAGGTGTTAGAAAGTCTCCAAAGTCTCCAAGGAAGGGTCCTACATTGCCTATTCCAGCTTATCCCCTGGGCTTGTGACAGTGTAGTTCTAAGCTCTATCTTTACTTGACATTCTCCTGTCTCTGTCTTCACATGGCATCTCCCTGTGTGTCTAGATTCAGATATCCCTCTCTTCTAAGGATATTAGTCGTATTAGAATAGGATCTATCATAATTACTTCATCTTAACTTGATTACATCTGCAAAGACCCTATTTCCACATAAGGTCACATTCACAGATACTGGGGCTTAAGACTTCAACATGTTATTCTTGGGAGACAGAATTCAACTCATAACACCCAGTATACTTGAGGGAAAGCACTGAGTCATTTTTTATCTTTACCTTACCACCACTCTGAGTAGCAAAGCTCTTCCAGGAATGATATCATCTTCATTTTTTACCTGCTTTATGCATAATATTTTCTCATTGTTCAACTTTATTCTGAACCAAATCAAATTGTTTACCTAAATATGTTTGGAAGGATCACAGAAGTATTCAGAGGCTGTCAAGAATTTTTATTAAGGATCAGTGACACATCAGGTGTTATAAAGCTTCAAATATGGTGGTCATAAATCAATATGTCTTTACAATCTCAATTTTAGAGAAAAAGTTCCAAATGCACCATCAGAGATTGGCATATTCAGTTTGGGGAGCCATGAGTATGAAAGAGCAAACCTGATTCCTGCTTCTCATTATCAAATAAAATAGTAGGCTTTGCATTTATAAGATAATTAATTCACTATTATGAAATAGTTGACATGGCCATTAAAACTCTCATCAGTCATTGAAATGGAAAGAGTTCCTTTGAGAAACCAATAGCACAATGGGGCATAATAGTGGAAATGACAGAATCAAGCAATTCAGAAGATTTAGACCTAATTTTCCTTTATTTATTTGTTCCCAGAAATGAACAGAAATCTAATAACAAAGTTTTAAGATGTGTGCCTGATTTAAACCAAATCTAAGGAGCATGGATATCAGGAAAAATACCAGTCATTGTAGAAAGCTACAGGGCAAATCTAGAGCAGGGAGTGTGATCGTGCTGGAAGCCAAGAATCACCATACAGACCAAAGGGGGCCATCTCCCTGCTCTCTAGGGGCTTGCCTCCCATCTTCTTATAGCACTTTGTGCCTGATTATATTCCTCCTTCATTGGTTCATTCAGCGAATTCCTATTGAGCATTTACATTATACCAACTACTAGGCTGAGGTGTAGGTATACAATACTCCCCACCCCCTTATTTGGGGTTTCACTTTCCATAGTTTCAGTTACCCATGGTCAACTAAACTCTGAAAATATTGGATGGAAAATTCCAGAATCAAACATTAGTTTAAATTGTGGACCATTCTGAGAAGCATGATGAAATCCCATGCCATCTGTTCTGACCCATCTGGAATCACTACCTACTTAGTAGCCATCTCAGTTATGAGATTGAGAAAAACATAACACATAAGTAGTATCCAGGATTGGGGGCACCTACTGGGAGCTTTGGGATGTACTCCCTGTGGATAGGAGGGATGCCTATATATTGATACCCTTAGAAGGCTGATATTTTTCTCTCACAAATCATAATGAAATAATTAAAAATCAATCACAGCCATGATAGGTCCTCATAATGAAACATATACAGTTCACTGACAGACTACAATAGAGAGAATTTACCAAGTCTAGGTCAGGGCCTGCTACCCTAAGGAAGTGATAGTTGAGGTAGGGTTAAAGGCACATGCAAAAGTTTTATGGCAAAGGAGAGCTTTGTGGTGTTTGGCTGTATTGATCTAGTGAGGAGAGAGTAGACATTGAGACCAGAGGGGCAGGCTAGACAATGCAGGGTGTTTTCATGTGGAGAATTTTTACCCTTACTCCACCCATCCTTCCCCCTTCCCTCCCCTCTCTTGCTCCTTTCTCTATATTCTTGTGCTATAATTGGATTATAGCCTTCATATGAAAGCTATAGATTAGTTTCATAGTAGGACTGGGTACATTGGATACTTTTTCTTCCATTCTTGAGATACTTTGCTAAGAAGAATAAGTTCCAGCTCCACCCATGTAAACATGAAAGAGGTAGTCTCCATCTTTCTTTAAGGCTGCATAATATTCCATGGTGTACATATACCACAATTTATTAATCCATTTGTGGGTCGATGGGCATTTGGGCTTCTTCAATGACTCAGCAATTATGAATTAGGCTGCAATGAACATTCCAGTACAAATATCTTTGTTATAATGTGATTTTTGATCTTCTAGATATATACCTAGTAGAGGAATTATAGGATCGAATGGCAGGTCTATTTTTAGATCTCTTAGTATTCACCAAACATCTTTCCAAAAGGAATGTATTAGTTTGCATTCCCACCAGCAATGTAGAAGTGTTCCAGTGTTCCCTTTTCTCCACATCCACGCCAACATATCTGGTTTTGGGATTTTGTGATGTGGGCTAATCTTACTGGAGTTAGATGATATCTCAAAGTAGTTTTGATTTGCATTTCCCTGATGATTAAGGATGATGAGCATTTTTTCATGTGTCCATACACCATGCGCCTGTCTTCTTCAGAGAAGTTTCTCTTCAAGTCTCTTGCCCACCCTGAGATGGGATCACTTGTTGTTTTCTTGCTAATACATTTGAGTTCTCTGTGGATTCTGGTTATTAAACATCTCTCACAGACATAAGCTGCAAATATCTTCTCCCATTCTGAGAGCTGTCTGCTTGCTTTGCTTACTGTGTTCTTGCCTGTGCAGAAGCTTTTTAGTTTGATCAGGTCCCAGTAGTGTATTTTTGATGCTGCTTCAATTGCCTGGGGAGGTCCTCCTCATAAAATATTCTCCCAGGCCAATTCCTTAAAACTTTTCCCTGCACTTTCTACTAGTATTTTTATAGTTTCATGTCTTAAGTTGAAATCTTTAGTCCAGTGAGAGTCTATCTTAGTTAATGGTGAAAAGTGTGGGTCCAATTTCAGTCTTCTACAGATTGCCAGGCAGTTCACCCAGCACAATTTGTTAAATAGTGAATCTTTTCCCCACTGAATGTTTTTAATTGGCTTCTCAAAGATCAAATAATGGTAGGTAGCTGGGTTCATCTCTTGTTTCTCTATTCTGTTCCATACATCTACCTCTCTGTTTTTGTATCAGTACCATGCTTTTTTGATCACTATCGATTTATAGTATAGTCTGAGGCGTGGTAGCAGAACTCCTCCTGCTTTCTTTTTATTTCTGAGTAATGTCTTGACTATTTGAGGTTTTTTCTAATGCCATATAAAATGAAGTATTATTTTTTGAGATATTTAAAGTATGACAATGGAGATTTAATAGGGATTGCATTAAAATTGTATATTGCTTAGGATAGTATAAACATTTTGACGTTGATTCTTCCCAGCCATGAGCATGGAATGTTTTTCCATTTGTTATGGAATATTTTTCCATTTGTTAACATCTTCAGCCTTTTCTTTTTTTAGAGTTTCATAGTTCTCTTTATAGAGATCTTTCACGTCCCTTGTCAGGATATTTCATCTTCTATGGCACTACTGTGAATGGAATAGAGTCCTTGACTGATTTCTCAGCTTGGCTATTGTTGGTATATAAAAAGGCTACAGATTTATGAGTGTTGATTTTGTAACCTGATACACTTCTTTATTCCTTGATCACTTCTAAGAGTTTGTAGTAGAATCCCTGGTATTTTCCAGATATACAATCATATCATCTGTGAAGAGTGAAAGTTTGATTTCTGACCCTATCTGGATAACCTTGATCACCTTTTCTTCCCTGATTGCAATGGCTAAAACTTCCATTATAATGTTAAAGAGTGGACACAATGGGCAATCTCTCAATTGAGACAATCATATGGATTTGTTTTTTAATTTGTTTATGTGCTTGATTATATTTATAGATTTACATATATTGAACCAGCCTTGAGATCCTGGGATAAAACCCTGTTGGCCATAGTGTGTAATTTGTTTGATGTGTTGATGGATTCTGTTTGTTAGAATCTTGTTGAATATTTTTGCATCAATATTCATTAGTGATAATTGGTCTATAATTTTCTTTTCTTGTTGGGTCTTTTCCTGGTTTGGGGATCAAGGTGATGCTTGCTTCATAGAATGTGTTGGATAGTATTCCTTCTTTTTCTACATTTTGGAAAGGTTTGAGTAATATAGGTACTAGTTCCTCTTTGAAGATTTGATAGAATTCTGACGTGAAGCCATCTGGTCCAAAGCTTTTCTTTTTAGGGAGATTTTGTATAGTTGAAGCTATTTCAGAACTCAATATAGGCCTGTTCAACATTTCCACTTCATTCTGGCTAAATCTTGGAAGGTGGCGTGCTTCCAAGTATTGGTCAATTTCCTTCAGATTTTCAAATTTCAGAGAATAAAGTTTCTTGTAAGGAGCTTTTTAATTTCTGAGGAATCTGTTGTTGTTATTTTGTCTTTACCATTTTTGATTGATGAAATTAGGGATTTTACTCTTTTCTTCCTGGTTAGTTTTGCTGAAGGTGTATCTATTTTATTGACCTTTTCAAAAAACCAACTTTATGATTTATTGATCTGTTGTTTAAACCTTTTTTTTTTTTTTCATTTAATTCTGCTCTAATTTTGATTATCTTTTCTTGTGCTAGCTTTGGGATTAGAATGTTCTTCTTTTCCCAGTTCCTTGAGATGACCCTTAAGGGGACAGTTCTTCTTTTCCCAGTTCCTTAAGATGTCCCTTAAGTTGTTAACTTCCTCTCTTTCTGCTCTCTTGAGGAAGGCTTGCAGTGCTATAAATTTCCATCTTAGAATTGCCTTTGCAGTATCCCAGAGGTTCTGATAATTTGTGTCTTCATTATCATTTTGTTTCAGAAATTTGGTGATTTCATTTTCAATCTCATCTATGACCCAGCTATCATTCAGCATAAGGTTATTTAGCTTCCATGTTTTTGTATGAGTATACAGATTCCTGTTGTTACTGAGTTCTACTTTTATTCCATGATGGTCTGAGAAGATGCAAGGAATCATTTCTGTTCTTTTAAATTTGCTGAGGTTATATTTGTGACCTAAGATGTGATTGATTTTGGAGTATGTTCCTTGGGCTGATGAGAAGAATGTGTATTTAGTTTTGTTAGGATGAAATGTTCTATAGATGTCTGTTAAATCCAAATATTGAATGGTTGAGTTTAAATCTAAAATTTCTTTGTTTAGCTTCTTATTGGAGGATCTATCCAACACAGCTAAAGGGGTGTTAAAATCTCTGACTACTATGGAGCTGTAGGAAATCAAATTGCTCATGTCTGTTAGAGTTTCTCTTATAAATTGAGGTGCATTTTCGTTGGGTGCATAAATATTAATAATTGAAATCACATCATATTGAGTATTGCCCTTAATGAAATGAAGTGACCGTCCTTATCCTTCCTTACTTTTGTTGACTTAAAGCCCATTGTATCTGCAAATGAAATTGCAACAACTGCTTTTTTCTGCTTTCCATTTGCCTGCAATATAGATGACCATCCCTTCACCCTGAGTCTATATTTATCTTTTAAAGTAAGATGAGATTCTTGTATGCAGCAGATATATGGCCTGAGTTTTTGTATCCAGTCAGCCAGCCTGTGCCTCTTTAGAGGAAAGATTAAGCCATTCACATTAATTGAGACTATTGATAGACCTGGTAGAATTTTCAGTATCGAGTTTTTCAAAAGACCAATGGACATTTTTAATCCTTTTGACACTGTAGAAGTTGGAATTTGATCAAAATTTTCAGAGCAAGTTTTCTTTTGTGGTGGAGGATTACATGGGTCATTGTGTAGGATAGGTCTGAGAATATCCTGGAAAGCTGGTTTAGTGATGGCAAATTTCTTCAACATGTGAATTTCATTAAAGTATTTAATTTCTCCATCATAAATGAAACTCAGTTTATCTGGATACAGGATTCTGGGTTGAAAGTTATTTTGTTTTAGGAGATTAAAAGTCGATGACCACCCAACCACCCTCTTCTAGCTTGAAAGGTTTCAGCAGAAAGATCTGCACTTCTTCTAATATTCTTCCCTTTGTAGGTTATGGTTTTCTTACATCTGGTTGCTTTCAGAATTTTCTTCTTCATGTTAACTTTAGTGAAGTTAATTATGATGTGCCTGAGGGATGTCTTATTCAGGTTGAGTTGTGCTGGGGTCCTGAAACTGTCTGCTATCTGAATTTCAGAATCTCTTGGCATGTCTGGAAAGTTCTCTTAATCTCCATGAAGAAGAGCCTCTGTGCCTTGTGAAGCTATTTCATCACCTTTAGGGATCCCTATAAGGCAAATATTGATTTTCTTCAAATTATCCCAGAGCTCTCTGAGAGAATGATCCGTTTTTGCTCTCCACTTCTCTTTCTCTTTGAGCATTTGGGAGCATTCAAAAGCTTTGTCTGCAATGTCGGAAGTCCTTTCTTCTGTCTGCTCCATTATGTTACTAAGGGATTCTACTGTATTTCTCATCTCTTGGAAGGCTGCAACTTCTTTTCTCAATCTGTCTAAATCTTTGGTGATTTTGTCTTTAAATTCATTGAATTCTTGAGACTTTTTTTGAATTATTCCTAGAATTTCTAACTCCAACTTTACTTCCATTTTGTTGATCTTATTTGCCATCCAATTCCTAAATTCGATTTCTGACATCTCAGCCATCTGTTTGTGAATAAGATCCTCTGCTTTGGCTGGTTTGTCATTCCTTGGGAATTGAACTGTTCTGATTATTCATGTTGCCAGAGTTTTTCCACTGTTTATGCCCCATGAGTGATTTTCACTGTTTAGCTAGATGAGTAGGTAAGGGGAAATTGGATTTGGAGACTTCTGGGGTTGTGGTTGGCCAGCTCTTCATCAAAGAACTGGGGCTGGTGACTGCAGCTTTTCCTCTACAATTTTGTAAATGACCTGTACATTACTACAGTCTGTGACTCTAGAGGCCTGCTTGGTGTAGTGGGGGTAGGTGGCTCATCTTGTATTCAGCTAATCTCTGTCCAATCCTAGTGAATCAGTGACCCTGGGTTGCAGTCTCAGCTTTGGAGAAATAGAAACAACTAGGACATCCTGTCCCCCACAGGTAATACCTGGAAGTGGAAAATCAAACCTTCCCACCACAACAAAACCAGGGTACCACCTTGGAGGGTCCTCAACTAATTTGTCCAGTTCAAGAGTTCCAAACCAGTTGTCACAAACAGCACCCACTCTCTAGGGAGAGTTCAAAAGTTCTCCAGCAACTAGATATTAGGAGTCTACAGGTAGCTCAAGTGTGGCTTGAGTACCTCTGAAGTTTCTCCAAGGAGTCAGAAAGTCCCGTCCAGCAGAAGGTTTGGAGCAAGGGGATGATGCCTCTTTCCCCACCTTTAGTCACCTTTACTCACCCTTCACCACCAAATTCTGGTAACCCTAATCTCTGAGGCCCAGTTCTGTCCAATAAGCAAATATGACAGAGCTATAAGCCAGGTATTTTTTTGTTGCAGTTGTCATTGTTATTTAGCTGGCCTGGACTAGGTTTGAACTTACCAGCCTCGGTGTGTGTGGCTGGTCCCGTAAACTTTGTGCTATGGACACCCAGCCACTATATTTGAAATTTTAAAACATCACTCTGGAGAGATATAGTAAAGGGGGGGGGGGAAGCACTCCTTATAGTGATACAGGGAGAAGAAATGAAGATTAAGCATTTGGTTTCCATATTACAACAGTCTAGCTCCAGGTAAGCATGATGGACAATCTCAGTTGCTTAGGTCATCTGTCTTTCTCTCCCTTAAATAACATAAAAGGAAAAAAAGTAGTATAAACTCCTCAGACTAAGAGAAAAGAAGACAATAGAGCAGCCAGAGGAGGAGCATCCTGAAGTAGCCATGTAGAGTTGATAATGAAAAAAAAAAGTCATATGTGCACAGAGAACCAAAAACGACTCAGGGCTCAGAACTTAAAGGTACAAAAATACCCTAGACAGTATGGTTGAGATTCTGGTGAAAAATAGGGGCATTGATTTTAAAAACTATATTTGGAGTAAAGAAGATCCAGCTAGAAACACACACGATTCTGTCCTTTCCATTAAACCTTCCCACCATCTGCAGTTTACTCTTTGCAGAAATTTACTATTTTTGATGAACACACACATATATGTATTTGCATTAGTATTATCAAAGACCTAGAAATAACAAAGGCTTATAAAAATTTGAAAATCAAAATTATATGAAGTACAAATTAACTACTTATAAAAAATAAATTTTATCTGGTTATTTAATTTTTTAGTTTTTTTAATTTCAGAATATTACAAGGGTACACACATTTTGGTTACATAATTTGCTTTTGTATAAAGTCAGATTGTATGTGCTCTCTTCACCCAGAATATTCTACCAGTGAGGTGTGAATTTATCCAACCCCTTCCCCCCCTTTCACCTACTTGATATCCATTGAATTTTATTTCCATATGTGCACATATGCCTTGACTAACTAGTTCCAAGGTTAGTTTTGAGTATTTATACTGATATTTTTTCCATTTCTGAGATAATTCACTTAGAAGAGTAGTTCCAGTTCTATTCAGGTTGTTACAAAGTATACTAGATCACAATTTATTTTATGGCTGAGTAGTTCCCATGGTATGAATATACCACATTTTATTAGTCCATTCATGAATTGATAACCACTTAGGATGTCTCCCCATCTTTTCAGTTATGAATTGTGCTACTATCAGCATATATACTGCAAAGTGAATGTGTCTAAGAGTGAGATGTGACAGGGAATAATTAAGTTTGTTATTGTGGGGCTCTGTTTTGCAGAAAGTGTATCTTTCTATAAAAAATTAATTATATCATATTAACAGTTATCTTAAGAGTACCTAAATTTTTACTATGGGAATGATTATAGATAATTTCCTCAAATTTGTGCTAAAAACTTGTACAAGGTGGCAGGATTCAGTAATGACAATTGCCATCTCACACAATCTGTGTGTTCTCTATTTCTAGGAAATAAAGTGGGTTTACATGTCATCACCTCAGAGACCCTCTTCGACAACTGCTTTTCAACACCATCCCATCTTCCTCTCCACCTGGAAGCACATCTATCTTTTGAACATAAGCACTAATCACAAGCTGCAATTCCCCCTCTTTTTTTTTTTTTTTTTTTGAGACAGAGTTTCACTATGTCGCCCTCAGTAGAGTGCTATGACATCATAACTCAGAGCGACCTCCAACTCTTGGGCTTAAGCAATTCTCTTGCCTCAGTCTCCCAAGTAGCTGGGACTACAGGCACCCACCACGACACTTAGCTGTTTTTTTTATGTTGTTGTTGTTGTAGTTGCCAGGCCTGGGTCTGGTTTGAACCCACATGCCTCAGTGGATGTGGCTGGCACCCTAACAGCTGAGCTATGGGTGCCAAGCCTCCCCCTCCCCTTATTCTTATCACCTGTCAGCCTCAGGCAAGAGGAACTCTGCCTGTCACAGTCCTGATTAGATACTCTACCAAGCCACAGCATAGAACAGGACCTCTGTGAACGCTTGTTGAGTAAATGATTAAAACAATTACAAACACAGAAGAAAAAGAAATCACTAAATGTTCTCCTATGGAAAGGGTTGACAGGAATGAAATTTGTTAGTGAAAATAATTTTATGATAATGACAAGAGCACATAGTGTATACATACCTGGTGTTTGATATGACCAACAAGTCACTGTACAAAAAGAGGTACCACTTCTGCCTCCTACAGCCTCTTTTCAGTTCTACAGGGCTATGGAGCAACAGGGGATGATCTAAGGAGGCCTTCTTGTGCATGTCCCCCTCTTGGAAGGAGCTGCTCCTGCAGCACAGCAACCACTAGGGATAACAAGTCAGTGCTAAGATATATGAGAGTGTTTCATGCCAATGGCAAGGGTGACAGAATCTGAAAAGTAGAGTCAATCCCCTCCTACTGGCAGGAGCCACACAAAGGCATGAGAAGAAATACAGCCAGCCCCTAGGAGCCAACACCAGCTCCCAGGTGACAGCTAGAAAACAAAGCAGGGCTTCAATACCATGACCCCAAGGAACTGGCATTGGCAAAACCTGGTCTCAGAAGCAGATTCTTCCTTAGCCCCTACAGTAAGGAACATAACTCTGCTAATGCCTCCATCAGCCTTGTGGGACCCTGAGCAGAGAACCCAGTCAAGCCCACCTGGACTTCTGGCCCACAAAAGTGTAACATAAATTCCTATTGTTATAAACCACAAATCCTGTAGTAATTTGTTATAGTGGCATAGAAAACAAATACAGATTTGGATAGCTGAACGTTGGGTAGCTGTTGTAGTAACCATCTAAAAATGCAGAAGTGGCTTTGGGATCATCAGTGAGTGGATATTAGAAGAAGCATGAGGAGTGTGATAGAAAAAAAAATCCTAGATTGTCAAAAATATGGCCTTTAAAGACTGCCAGTAAGGGTTCATAAGGTACTGAGGAACATTACAGATAGAGAAGTCCTAACTTTTCTTAGCCAAGAGCTGAGACATCACAAGCTGTGGGAAAAAAATATGAATTTTATGGCTCACCCCTGTATTCCTAGACTTTGAGAGGCCAAGGTTAGAAGATTCATTTGGCTAGGAGTTTGAAACCAATCTGGGCAACAGAATGAGACCTCATGTCTATAAAAAAAAAATAAATTTATTCAGCTGTGATGGCATGTACCTAGAGTTTTGGCTACAGGAGAGGCTGAGGCATGAGGATCACTTGAGTCCAGGAGTTTGGGTTGCAAGAAGCTATGATGACACTACTGCACTCTAGCTTGGGCAGCAGTGTGAGACCCTGTCTCAATAAATAAATAATGAAAATTTGAAAAAAGACACATGAATTTTATAGGTATTGCTGATTTTACAGGGCTCAGAAGTAATATGATATTGAGAATTAGAATAAGGGAGATCCTTGTTATAAGAGGGCAAAACATATTAATGAATCTGTGTCCTGTATGTTGGAAAGCAGAGTTTTTCAATGATAAACTTAGCTGTTTAGATGAAAAGATTTCTAAGTAAATAGTTGAAAGAGTGGCATTTTTTCCTAATCACCAAGAGGACAAGCTGATTGCACTTTAGGTGATCCTTTCAGGGTTCCTGGACATGATGAATGTTCCCATTCTGGTCCTCTCTGAGACAATGATTAAAGGCTATGTTTGGCAGAGGCTCCAGTGTAAAGCCTCAGCTGAGAGTTAATGTTAAAGAAGGACATGCTAATCCCCAAGCCTGGAGCCTCCCAGGCTGCATAGAAACCCAGCAGGTGAAGACTCTCCTTCCTTCTCTTCCCTGTCTTGACTTTGCTCTGACAACCTGTCTACTCCCTGTGAACACACACCTGCCTCTCTCTTCCCATCACCTCTGCATAACCCCAAATGCCACTTTTATTATCAGAAGACTTTTGCGTCCCCAGAGTCTGAGGCGCTTCTTTGTTTATCTCCTTCCCCTAATGATACCTGGTCTGAAAATGGAACTGACACCTGCTCCTCCACCTCCTCTCAGGAGGAAATGGCTCTGTGTGTACATCTCCTGTGTCTGCCCCATTCTGAGACAGTGCCTACTGCCAGCACTTGGCTCTGTTCGTTGTCACCCCCTCCAAGCCCCCAAAAAAACCATCTGCCAAATTCATCTTTCCAGCTTTTCAGGCCACTCCACTGAACAAAGACCTTTGGCAGTAATAACTAAGAAATATGTGGAGTATTGGCTACAGACTAAGTGTTTGTTCTGGTCCCATCTCAGTTAATGCTCACATGGAACCACCATTTAGAGCCAAGGCAAGAGGGACTCAGAAGTCACATCATTTACAGAAGATCACAGGAGTGAACAGTGGCTAAGGGGTATGGACCCAGCAATCTGGTGTTCCTGGAAATGTTCGGGCCAGAGTCACAGAGATGAGACCAGAGGTCAGAATGTACTGAGAAGGGGAGGACTACAGCTTTTTCAGGCATGTGGCAACTTCAGTTTATTTCTTACAAGCTTATATACTTTAACAAGGCAAGGTTTGCATGTCCACATTCTAATAATAAAACCAGCTGGCTACAAATGGTTTTTAATGATAAAAGTACAAAGAAACCATACAGAGTAACCACGAAAACTTATTCAGCCTTTCATCTGTAAAAAAAAATAAAAGGTGCAACATTTAACT
>CAUYON010133143.1:0-26163 GCA_963573935.1 Arctocebus calabarensis
AGTCCCAGCTACTAGGGAGGCTGAGGCAAGAGAATCTCTTAAGCCCAAGAGCTGGAGGTTGCTTTGAGCAGTGTGACGCCACGGCACTCTACCCAGGGCGATAAAGTGAGACTCTGTCTCTACAAAAAAAAAAAAAAAAAAGAAAGAAAGAAAAGAAAAACTGAAAAAACAAACCACAAAATGGGAGAAAAATTTTGCAAATCACACATCTGAGGAGGGAATTATATCTAGACTATAAAACAACTCTTATAATTCAGTAATACAAACACAAATAACCCAAATTATAAATGAACAAAAAATCTGAATACACCATTTCTTCAAAGAAGATATACAAATGGCCAGTGAACAAAACACTTGACAAGATGCTTAATGTCATTAGTCATTAGAGAAATGCAATTCAAAACCACAACGATATTTACCACTTGCAAGGATGGCTATAATCTATAAGGCAGATAATAACAATTGTTGGTGAGAACGTGGAAAAAAATTGGAACTTTCATAGATTGCTAATGGGAATGTAAAATGATATAGTCATTTTGGAAAACAATCTGGCAGTTCCTCAAAAGCTTGCTTATGTTGTAGAGTTACCATATGACTCAGAAATTCCACTCCATAGGACAAATCCAGGGAAAATGACAATAAATGTCTACACAAAAACTTGCACAAAAATGTTCATAGTGGCATTATTCATAATAGTCAAAAATTGGAATGAACCCAAATGTTCGTCAACTGATGGATGGATAAAGTGTATCTATACAGTGAAATGATATTTGCCAATAAAAAGAAATTAAACATGATACATGCTACAATATAGATGAACCTTGAAAACATTATGCTAAGTAAAAGAAACCAGTCACAAAGGGACACATATCTTATGATTCTACTTATCTAAAATGTCCAGAATGGCAACTCGATAGAGACAGTAAGTAGATGAACTTAGAAGGGTCCTAGAACTGGCAGAGGTTTAAGGAGAAACGGGGAATGACTGGAATAGGGTTTCTTTGGGAAGTGATTAAAATGTTCTAAAATTGATTGGGGTGATGGTTGCACAACTCTGTGAATATACTAAAAACTATTGAATGGTACATTTTAAGTGGATGAATTCTATGGTATCCGAGTTACAGCTCAATAAAGATGCTACTTTTAAAGAGAACTAACTATTAATGCATCCAACGTGGATGATTCTCAGAATAATTATACTGAATGAAAGAGGCCAGATTATGAATACATTCTGCATAATTCCATGTATACAAAATGCTAGAAAATGAAAGTAATCTACAGTAACAGAAAGCAGATCAATGATGGCCTGGTTGGGGAGGAAAAGAAATGGGTTACCAAGGGACATGAGAAAAATTAAGGGAATAATAGAGACATTCATTATCTTGATTGTGGTCATGGCTTCATGACGGCTTATTATGTTAAAACTCATCAAATTATATGATTTAAATATATGCAATTGTACATCAATTATCCTTCAATAAAGCTGCAACAAAAAAAATACCAAAAAGCCTTTACACGTATATGATCACAAGACCTATTTCTGTGTGTAGATATACATACATATGCAAACTATCGTAAAAGTAACTGGATAGATAAACATAAAACTACTAACATTGGTTCTTTTGGAAAGGAAAAGGGAGAAATTTGGGGGGATATGTGGAGGGCATGAAATTTGGGGGGTATGTGGAGGGCATTATACTATGGTACTTCTGTACTCTTTAAATTTTTTTAAATAAATGTTCTGTCTTATTTGTATAAATAAATAAAATCCTAATAAAATTACTTATGATTTTAAAATACTTAAATAAAAATCTAACAACAACAATACCCAGGTCCAAAATAAAATGACCCTATTTTTAAAAGAAGCCCTTAAGCCTGTAAGAGGCTTAGACACTAAAAACCAGAAGGAACCTCCCTCAAGAAGTTATGTTTTGGCCAGGCATGGTGGCTCAGACCTGTAATCCTAGCAACTCTGAGAGGCCAAGGTGGGTGGATTGCTCAAGCTCAGGAGTTTGAGACCAGCCTGAGCTAGGGTGAGACCCCCTGTCTCTAAAAATAGCCAGGCATTATGACAAACGCCTGTAGATCCAGCTACTTGGGAGGCTGAAGCAAGAGAATCACTTGAGCCCAAGAGTTTGAGGTTGCTGTGAACTATGACACCACAGCACTCTACCCAGGGCAATAGAGTGAAACTCTGTCTCAAAAAAAGAAGTATCTTCTGAGCAGGTAAAAAGAACCAGGAGGAGATGAGAGGAACCCAGTCACCCGCCAACCTGGGCAGACTACCTTTGCATTGACTGAGGGATTCAAGGGTGGACAAATCAGTGCCAGAGTCAGATCAGGGCCATGCTCTGCCTCGCTAAGTGAAGTACCCTTCCTCTCAGCCTGGAGACGGGCAGTTCTCCAGGCTGTACACTGAGTATTGGTCAGGATGACCATTAAGGTCCATAATCCTGCTGTGTCTCTTCATGCAGTCCCCTCTCCAATCACACACCCCTTCCAGATTTTGGACTTTGATAAGATCCCTGGGAGATGAGCCAAGACCTCTAACTCCCTACCTGGGAAGCAACTTATCAATCATTCTTCACTCATTCAGTTATTTTTAAATTTATTCATTGAGAATTTCTTGTACATTCATTTCATTGCCCATCCATCCATCCATTCATTTCTTTATCTCATAAACATCTGTACCAATCCTAGTTGGGGCCTGACCTAGGAGGATGAATCCTGTCCCTGAGTCACTTTCTCCAACTTTTCCACACCAATTAAGATTTCTCTGTGTAATTGGGTCTTTGGGACGTCATCCCTGAAGCGCCCCAAAGTTTCTAAGCTGGGCACATTTCCTCCCCTCCTTCTAAATTGCCTAGGGATTTTCACAGTCCCTTGGTGCACAGAAAGCTTTGAAAGTGCCGCTGCCTTTGGCCCTGCCTGCTCCCCCGGAGGCCATTGGGATGCAGCCAGGTACTGTACAGGTCGGGGAGGCCCTGCCTGCCCTCAGTAAACTACTGGCCTCTCTATTTCCTAATCCTACAAACCTGCTACACTGAACTCTAAGCACTGTGTATAAGATCCAAAAGATCCATTTAATTCTATCAAGTGGCAAGTACTTCACTGAATTCTACAAAAGTCTAGGCATGTTTTCACTGTTTGGAGAGCTAGGCCAGTGCGAGGCCCCGTGTCCTGCCCTCCAAGATTCCCTGCACAGAGGAGGCTTGTGCCTACTTCTTTACCTTGTGCCCCTCTAGCTCCAGATGGAGAAGTCCCCTGGTCTCAAGTCCTCTGAAGCCTTCTCTACGGAGCCAAGGATGTGAATCCAAAGAGCCTGAAGGTAAGTGAGAAATAGGAATGCTGGGGCAGAGGAAGGAGTCAACCACTCTGAGAACTGCTGTGGCCTGTGTCCCCCTTCTACTGACTATGCAATGCCCGACAAGCCCCTTCCCCTCTCTGAGCCTCCGTGTCCCCATGTATAACAAGACAGTGGCCTAGCTGATCTATAAGACCCCTCCCGCTTCATCTAGGCTGGGACCAGCCCATGTTTGGCAGCCAGCTGCTCATTCCCAGTTTGCCTCAGCCATAGGAAGTCACGGCAAGACAGGGAAAAGTTGGCTGTGGCCAGACTGGGAGCCTCAGCTAGGCCTTCAGAGCCTGAGAGGAGGGAAGGACACATCCTGCAGCCAGCAGGAATACTAAGGGAGAGGGGTGAGCCCTGCCCAAGAGGTGCAAACACAAGGCCATGAAAGCCCAAAGGAAGAGCTCAGGGAGGCCTGGAGCGCATAGAGGAAGGCTCCCTGGGCACGGTGCCATGCCAGCTGGTTTTAGGCAGCATTCAGCCAGGAGAGAGGGGGAGGCCAAAAGGACATGTGGGCTCTACAGACAAAGCTTCCTGGCCTGCTTTGGGAACCAGAGCTCCACAGCAGCCGGTCACAGCAGACCTCCTCCCCTGTTCCCCCAGGTGCCATCCTCCAGCTGAAGGAGAGAAGAAAGAACCAGGACACTGAGCTCCTTGGCACACAGGATGGCAAGCAGGCAAGGCCTGAGCTGATGCTATGACCAGCTCTGGGGTTCCTTGTCCTCCTGGCTCACTCCAGTTTGCTCCCGCCCCTCAGAGCTACTTCTCACAAGTCACTTCCCTGCAGTCCCTGCTTGGCTATGGTCTCGACGAACCTCCTTCCAGGGATGCCCCTGACGCTCCCAGGCCATGGTCCCGAGGGCATGCACTACACGTTCTGGGTGTGTGTGTGCATATGTGTGAGGAACCCAAAAGAGTACTGGTACCTACACACACACACACTCTCTCATGTGAATGACCACTCAGGTACACACATGAACCTGCATGTGGCATATACACTCACAGGCACATGTCTGTGTGTCACACACGTGTTTGTGCATTCTCATGTAGCTGCCATGTACGTGGTGACTGCATGTGAGTGTATGTGTATCTCAACGGGTAGCCAGTGGTTACTGGTGTTTTCTGGTGACTTTGGTGATAAACTGCAGCATATGGAACCATGCGAAGAGGAGGCTGTGGCCTGACCCAGTCACTGGGGCTGCAGGGAAAGCACAATGCCATCTCTGCCCTGTCCCAGCCCTGGTGTGATGACCATCTCTGTTAAATGGGGGTACACCTTCAGGAGCCCAGCCTCAGTGCTTCCCAGCTGAGCCTTGGGGTAAATTGTCACCTCCACTCCTCCTGACCCCATGGCAACTCTGCACACAGTCCAGTTGAGGCAAGACCTTCTATCTGAAACCCAGGACCAGATCAGAGACACAAGTGGTCCTTAACTCCTGGAGGTAGGGCCCCAGTGTGTAGGGCTGAGCTCTGCGGAGGAAGGAGTATCCACAGATACCATGCAGCCTGGAGCCTTGGTGGCGGAGGACACTCAATGAGTCCTGGACAGGCTCCACATCAGGATTTAGTGACCCTTTGAGTGGCCTGACAGCAAATAAAAAGAAGAAAAGCATGCACAAGAGTAATGAGCTTCCTGTGACTAGAGGCATGCAAACAGAAGCAGGATGAGGCTAGGCAGTATGAAGGGGATTACTGCCTGGGAAGGACTTTGGTTCAGTGGCCTGAGAACACCCCATCCTCACTCATTCCCCTCGTGCCCAGCACAATGCCTGGCACACAGCTGGTCCCCCATCACTTCTTCCTTTTTTTGTTTTTGAGACAGTCTCATTTTGTTGCCCACAGCAGAGTGCTGTGGCATCATAGCTCACAGCAACCTCCGGCTCTTGGGCTTAAGCCACTCTCTTGCCTTAACCTCCCAAGTAGCTGGGGCTCCGGGTGCCAGCCACAACACCCAGCTATTTTTTTTTTTTTTTTTTTTTTTTTTGCAGTTTTTGGCGGGGGCTTGGTTTGAACCCACCAACACTGGTATATGGGGCCGGCACCCTACTCCATTGAGTCACAGGCACTGCCCATGCCTGGTCATTTTTTTAGAGACAGAGTCCCAGTCCAGCTCAGGCTAGTCTCAAACTCATAAGCTCAGGTGATCCACCCGCCTCAACCTCCCTGAATGCTGGGATTACAGGTGTGAGCCACCGAGCCTGGCCTCCCCCATCATTTCTTATTCTGGAGTGAATGGATGAAGGAGGAATAGAAGAAGGAAATGTTCTCATGCAGGTGAGGCTCTGAGAGGAACTGGTGCTCAGCTTGGGCCCAGGCTTTGACAATGGATCCTCCCAGAACACTAAGGAGAGGTTGACTCATGCTCCTTAGCTAATGAGAAGGCTGTGGGCAGGATGCAGGGGAAAGGTGTCCATCCAATGGGGTAAAAGAACATGCGACATTTGCGCCTTGACAAAGCAAACATCTGCTCTGAGCATGGTGTAGGTGTCACGTTGTTGGGGAACTAGATTGGGGCTGCCTCACCAGAGACCCATTAGTGACCCATTATTTTCCCATCTGCACAATGGAAATGCCAAAGAGTTGGCCTCTAGGCACTTTTCATGCCAATGCCCTGCGAGTCCACAAAGTCAAAGCGGCCCTAACTTTGGCCTAGAGAAAATAGGGGCCTGAGGCTGGGCCAAGAGCTCCATCAAATTTTAGCAAAAAAGCAGATTCTGACAGTGCAATCCACACAAAGTAGCTGAGGAGGCAGGCCCTGTGGACTGGTGACCATGCCCACTGATCAGCATAGAGGCCAACAGCCCTACTAATGCAAGGCACGTTATATGCTTTGTGCACGGACACCAGGGATGACCGGACTTCCAAAGACTGAGAGAAATACAGACAATGGGAATGGTGTAAGTGATGGCTCAGAGGCTTCCTTATAATTGGGGAGACCCTCAGAGACCTCTAGCACAGCAGCTATGATACCTGGGCCAGCAGAAGCAGTGTTGCCCAGACCTGCTGAGTCAGAAGCCCTGAGAATGAGACCCATAAGCTGTGTTTTGATGAACTTTCCAGGTGATTTTGGTTCATGTTAGTTTGTGGCCCTCTACCCAGCCCATTGTTTCCCATACTGTTTGTCTCTGCAGTTGGTTAATGGGTGTTCTGTGGAAGGGGAATCCATGGTCAAATAAGTTTGGGGAGCACACGCTCTATATTAGTTTTGGAGAATTATAAATTACATTCACTTATTAGAGGATCTAAGAAGTTCTGCAGTAAAGAGCTTTATTTTTTATTAATCCATTGTTGCCTCAAATTGATTTTTTAGATTCCCTACTAACATTTCCATTAACATTCTCTTAGGTATTGCTGATCTAAATCAATCCTGACTTTTTACATGGATAAACTGAGGCCCTGGGCAGGGTAAGAGAGAGAGAGCACAGCAATGATGGAAAAGACTCTAGCAATCCGCCCCATCCCAGAAGGGGCTCTGTGAGCTGCCCACCACCTTGCACCCACTTCTCCTTCCATCCCAGCGGTGTGTCCTTCAGAACTCTGCAACATGGAGCCAACCAACTGGACAGGGGTGTCTGAGTTCTTTCTGAAAGGATTTTCTGGCTACCCAGCCTTGGAGCCCTTGCTCTTCCCTCTGTGCTTAGCCATGTACCTGGTGACCCTGCTGGGAAACACAGCCATCGTGGCAGTGAGCGTGCTAGATAGCCGCCTGCACACACCCATGTACTTCTTCCTGGGCAACCTCTCCATCCTAGACATCTGCTACACATCCACCTTCGTGCCCCTGATGCTAGTCCACCTCCTGTCATCCCGGAAGACCATCTCCTTTACTGCCTGTGCCATCCAGATGTGCCTGAGCCTGTCCACGGGGTCCACGGAGTGCCTGCTGCTGGCCATCATGGCCTATGATCGCTACCTGGCCATTTGCCAGCCACTCAGGTACCCCATGGTCATGAGCCACGGGCTCTGCTTATTGTTGGCGGGAGCCGCCTGGGTCCTCTGCCTCCTCAAGTCGGTGACAGAAACAGTCATCGCCATGAGGCTGCCCTTCTGTGGCCACCATGTGGTCAGTCACTTCACCTGTGAGATCCTGGCAGTGCTGAAGCTGGCGTGTGGTGACACATCAGTCAGCGAGGCCTTTCTGTTGGTGGGCGCCATCCTGCTGCTGCCTGTGCCCTTGGCATTCATCTGCCTGTCCTACACTCTTATCCTGGCCACCATTCTGAGGGTGCCTCCAGCTGCCGGGCGCCGCAAAGCATTCTCCACCTGCTCGGCACACCTGGCCGTGGTGCTGCTTTTCTACGGCACCGTCATCTTCATGTACATGAAACCCAAGAGCAAGGAAGCCCACATCTCTGACAAAGTCTTTACGGTCCTCTACGCCGTGGTGACACCCATGCTGAACCCCGTCATCTATAGCCTGAGGAACAAGGAGGTGAAGGAGGCTGCCAGGAAGGTGTGGAGCAGGAGACGGGCCTCCAGGTGAAAGGCAGGCCGGGGGTTCATGGGTGAAGCTTGCACATGCCAAGGCCTGTGAGGACAGGGAAGACCAAGAGACTCAGGGTCTGGTACCCTCATCCCAGAGAGGCAGCACCAGGTCCCCCAATCTAGCCGCAGAACAGCTCCCTAATCACCCTCTGCTCCTGCCCTGCCATCCATTACCCTGGGCCAACACCACCCCCGGCACCTTCACACCTGCCTCCAGCTGTCTCAAGACTTTAGTCCTGCTCCTCCTTCCAACCTGTCAGCAGCCATGAGGCTTCCAGAGGGTCTTCACTCTTCTAGTAAAACCCAACAGTGGCCCCTCCTTGTCATTCTCTCCCCTGCCCTTCTTGTGTTCTTCATTTACAACAAGACTCTAAGAGCAAGGAGCCTCAGATTCCACTCTGTCCCAAGATCCAGGCTCTGCACCAGTTTCTTAAATAGATATATTTATTCATCAACGTAGGGGTGATAACGGCAGGGCCTGTACATTTATAACATTTGACTCCCCCAAAACTTTACTAATATCCAGCTGTTAACCAGAAGTATTACTGGTAACATAAACAAGTAACACATAGGCCTGTGTATGATATACTGTATCCTTATGGTAATCTATGAAAAGAAAAATGTTATGAAGAAAATCATGAGGAAGAGAAAATGTAGTTACTATTCATTAAGTGGAAGTGGATCATCATAAAAGTCTTCAAATAGGCTGATGAGGAAGAAGAGGGCTTGGTCTTGCTGTCTCAGGGTTGGTGGTTCACCTAAGAGTTTTTTTTAAATTGTCACAAATTTCCAAAAAATTTCCCAATGTTTTTCTTTTTAAAAAAATACACATGTAAGTGGACCTGTGCAGTTTAAATCTGTGTCGTTCAAAAGTCAACCGCATACATGTTATAGATGTAAAATACTATTGGGAGACAGATAAATAATATTTGAGGTGATATAATAGAGGTGGTGGATGAGGAAGAGTGAGGTTGTGGGTTGACACCTGGTTTCTGGCTTACAGGGTAGAAAAGATAGAGGTGCCACCCACTGAGACTCTGAGGTGGGGAAGATGACAGCAATAGAAGGGGATGGGGAAAATGACTTTGTCTTAGACCTACTGAGTCAGAGATATCCGTGCGTATGAGCATAGATAAAATAAGTGGTAACCATCTTCCTATTTTTTACTTTCAACTGTATTCTTGATAAAAATTCCAGAAGAGCAGGCTTGGTGGCTCATGCCTATAATCCTAGCACTCTGGGAGGCCAAGACAGGTGGATTGCCTGAGGTCAGGAGTTCAAGACCAGCCGGAGTAAGAGCAAGACCCTAGCTCCCTTAAAAATAGAAAAACTAGCCATGCATTGTTGTGGGGCTTGTGGTCCCAGCTACTTGGGAGGCTGAGGCAAGAGGATTGCTCAAGCCCTAGTGTTTGAGGTTGCTGTGAGCTATGACAACCAGGGCACTCAACCCAGGGAAACAGAATGAGACTCTGTGTCAAAAAAATAGTTCCTGAAGAAAACCATAGTATAATATGAAGTTTTTCAAATTCTACTTCTTTACTTAAGGCTGATTTTTAGTTTTTAAACTGTGTCAAGTTATTTTTTATTGTGAAAGGGCAGGAAGGGAAGGGGAAGGGAGAGAATAGGAAAAAAGAAACGTATAAAAACTCATTTGCCTGACCAAATATCCCTGACCTCTAAAGCCTCTCACATGTACACCTCACATCTCACGCCTTACAAAGCAATTTACTTTCTCTAAACCAGCGGTTCTCAACCTGTGGGAGCCACAGGAACTGTATGAAAGAGTTGCAGCATTAGGAAGGTTGAGAAATACTGCCTAAGCTTTGATGAATCCAGTCCTTACAGCAATCCTGGAAAGACACAACCCATTCACAGCCCAGAGACCCAGGCCTAGTGAAGGGGAGCCATCAGCCAAGAGCCTGCCGTATCCAAAGGGCAGGACTACAATGAGACCCAGTCTCCAGATTCTCTGTCGTGTGCCCACCTCACCCCAGCAGATCCCTCCTGGGCAGGGCAAGGAAGCTGGAGTCTCTGAAGCCCAGCTCCCACAGCTGCCAAACCTAAAACTTTGTGTAGTTGCAGAGTTTGAACTTTAAATTGGGCAGGGACTACAAGGTCCCTGAGAGCAGGGAGCAAGTGGGATGTCTATGCAGCTGGGGAGAAGCAGTCTGGTCCTCAGGACCCATGGGCCCTGGCCCATCTCTACACAGTGCATCTGCTGGAAATGAACTCAGCACTTCCAAGCCTCAGCTCAGCTCACCTGGCTCCAGCTCCTACAAGCACTTAGGCCACTGACCAGTAGGTGAGAGGTAAGGAGAATTCACTGGGCACATTATTCTCATGAAATCTTTTAAAAATATTTTCTTGGGAAAGGAGGCACAGTATCATCTCCCACTTAGTATTTACCATGTGCTAGGCTCTGTGCTAAGAACTTTACATGCTCTATCTCACTGGATCCTCCAAATAATATCACAAGTAAATACTATTATCTCCACATTATAGGAAAGGAAGCTGAGGCTTAGAAAATGGTTAGCAAAAAACAGGGCTGAAACTTTGATCCTGATCAGCCTGACTCCCAAGCCCACCCTTAGCTCTTCTGCTGAACAGCCAAGAGGCAGAGAAGCAAAGATCCCAGATCTAAGCATTTCCAGGAAATGGTCACTGAAGGTTTCTTACTGTTATGCCCCTTTCCTTTCTTTTAAAGTAATTTATAAAGCCTAAAATATGTATTAATTGGGTAAAGTTAGATTTACCAGCCAATGAAACTGACATGTTTATCTTGCTAGGTAACCCTGGACCTATCAAACCTTAGGTTGGCATTTGCCATAAAGATTTGAGTAAGTGTTCCGGATGTCACAGAGTATGAGAGGTCACCTAAATGAACGGCTCCATTTCTCAGAAGGAACTTGACTAAGGCCATATGGCAGAATAGGAACAAGAGCTGAGAATCAAAACTGGATCCCTCCCTCCCCATCCAGGGCTCATTCCAGCCTTCACTCTACCTCTCAGGAGGTGTACAAGTGAGGAGTCAAACTAGACAATTATTTTCAGAGACACTTAAATGTCCTATCACTCTGTGACTCTAGTTTCCCAGGACATGACAGCATGTGACATTGAAAGATAGGTGTGTGGCTCGGCGCCTGTGGCTCAAGCGGCTAAGGAGCCAGCCATATACACCTGAGCTGGCGGGTTTGAATCCAGCCCAGGCCCACCAAACAATGATGACTGCAACCAAAAATAGCTGGGTGTTGTGGCAGGTGCCTGTAGTCTCAGCTACTTAGAAGGTGGAGGCAGGAGAATCGCTTGAACCCAGGAGTTGGAGGTTGCTGTGAGCTTTGATGCTTGAGGCTCTGTCTCAGAAAAAAGAAAAAAAGATAGGTGCTAAAGCAGCTTTCTGAGTGTAGATGGATTGGGAAATGTCATTGTGCCCAAATGCAGAGGTGCTGCTCAGCAATATTTCTGGTTCTCCCCCTTCCGAGCACGTGGTGGGATTCCACAGAGCCAATGTGCTATGGGCAAATGTGACATATATCACTTCTGGGTAAGACCATTTAACTTCTGGTGCAAGATGCTCCAGTGTATCCTTCCCAGTCATAACTGGTGATGTCCCAGATGGGAGAGGCTCTATCTGCCAGTATCTCAGAGGACAGTTCCCTGAAAACCCACAATAGACACGTAGCATGAGAAAGAAATAAACCATCATGTTAAGCCACTAAAATTATGAGGTTGTGTGTTACTGCAGCATAACCTCACCCATCCTGACTGATCCACCAAGGGACCAGCAGCTGCTCTGATATCCCATCCTGTGCCCATGTTGCAGCTTGGGCTAGCTCTGAATTCCATGAATGTGTTATGATTAGACTCAAATCCTGAGGAAACCCACCATGCTTCTGCCATAGCTCTTCAGAGAGAGCAGCTGTTACTGCAGGTGGGAGACTGGCACTGCCAAAGCTCTCCTAGAAATCACAATGGCTGCACCGTTCTGTTGGGGTATGTGTACTGGAGGGGGAGGGGGCCATCATTCTTAAGGTAAAACATTGGAATCAGGATTTTTGGCAGAAGAACAGTACCAGATCTATTCAAGACATGGCAATTACTGACAGCTCCTGGGTATGGCTTCCTAGCCCATAAGGAATCAGACATAGCCCTTCCATTGCAATAGCTTACAGTATAGTCAAAGACATACAATAAGCCAACCACAATGCAAGGCAATTAGCCTACTGGAATCGCTGTGCGCCTTTCCTGTTGTCAGGATGGCGAGTTCCATGAGGCATCTGAAAAGAATGCTCAGAGGTGGTGGTGTATGAGCAGAACCTTGAAGGGCGAGTGGAAGAGAAAGGCCACTCCAGCTGGAGGAAACTTCCCAAGAAGAGGGACAAGACTGGGGTATGTGGCCTTTGTCTGAACAATGTGGGGTGGTCTGGAGAGGCTGAGGTGGGAGCAGGTGTAAGTCAGGAGGAGAGCCAGAGCCCATGCACAGAAACCCCTCAAAATGCCTCCATTGCCCACTTGGTCTCTTTATGAGAGGCACAGGTGACAAAAAGAACTGCAGAGCTGGTGGTTTCCAGCCTTCACCTGCTTATAAACACCCCCACACCTGTGTCTAGTGCCAGAATTTGAGATTAACATAGGTCTTTTTGTAACAACACACCTAGCAAAGACAAAACCCTTATAGATCTGCCTAGATTTCAGGTTTTAAATTATCTTTACATTCCACACTCAGATAGAATCTCAGAGGTCTAAAGCCCAGAGGAAGGAATGTTTCCAAGGTAAGGAGTGAATGAATGATTGTAGACTCCACAATGACGGGAGCTGCGTGTCTCTGCTATATTCCCAGGGCCTAGCACGTGGTAGGTGCTCAATAACTACTTGTTGAATGCGTGAATGAATGAGCCATCACACTTGGACAATTCTTTATCGTTTTGCCAAATCTCAGCAAGAGAAACTCTACCTTACTCCCCATCCAAATGGACAAGATTTAAGTTCAATAACTGATCCAGATGAACCAACTTCCTCTGTATGTTCCAGAAACAGTCCCTTCATAATCATACTGATTCAAAGTAGAGGAAGGAAAACCTACATGAGCTCTGAAGAAGGGATCATAAAAGACACTGGAGCCCTTGTGGCTAGTGTGGATCCAGCAGGTGCCTATGCCTGAAGATGCAGCCTTCTATCTGCCCCGGTAACAATGTGCTATTGCACCGCCCTGGGCAGCACCTGCTCTGCACACCTTCTCTGAGATATAAGGCATCCCCAATCTTCAAGGAAGAAACTGAGTCTCAGAGAGTCTAAGTGGCTTGGTCATATCATATGCTGCTTCATGCTGAAGCCAAGAGGCAGAGCTGGGTTCTGGGATCAGGCATTCAATGTCTGCTGAGGGTCTGCCCCTGGTGGCACTCACAGGACAAAGCACTGGAAGGAAGGAGCAGATCCCGATTTGAAGATGCGTAGGGAAGGAAGGTGCACCACATGCCACACAGTGACCTGGAGAGATGGTCAAAGGTTGTGGGAGCAGAAGGAAGCAGGTCACTCTGCAGAGGGCAAGAGAGAGAAGAAAGGAGACATAGCACTGGGCCCTAAAGAATGAACAGGAACACCCAACTGGGGGAGGGAAGGAGGACATAACTCTGTCTTAGGCAAAGATGTAGAGCTGGGAAAAGACATGGTTTATGCAGAAAATATCCCTGTGGCTCCTGCAAGTCAGAGATATAATTATCCAGAAATAATGAGAAAAGAAAATCCAACACAGAGAACAGACAGGGTCCATTGCTGTCACAGAAAATGGGCTTCACAGTCAATCTAGGAATGGAAGTGGTGAGGGCTGGAAGGATTATATCTTCTGAGTGATTAAAGTTCACACTCAGCTCCAATTTTCTCCATCAGACCAAGGTCAGGCTAGATATGAGACAGCTTTCTAGTCCTAACAAGACTGTAGTGCACTGGGGACACTTGGGTTCCCTCCTGTGAATACCTAACACTGGCCTATCCCAAGGAGGCAGTGAGACCAGCTTAGCAGGGCAATGGTGGCTTCCTAGGAGACAATTACAGCCTCTCCCCACTCCTCCCTTTATAAAGTTAGTTGATGACCGACCACATCTGTGCTGGATTAGCACCTGGCTTCCCTCATGTGTCATCATTGCCAATATCATTTATCCCCCAAAGCAATATGGAGACCAAGAAGTGAGTCACTTGGCTTTCATTACCAAGGTTAAATGCTGTGACCAGTAACTCTATTAGGATATATATGTTCTTGATGTCCTTTTAAAAATCAATAAATGGTGATTCCTCAAGGAGATGACAGAAATCAAGCTTACATATGCCATGGAGCTGAAATGTTTGACTTTCATGACACAAAAGAACATCAGGTAAAGCATTATCTACCACGCATTTGCCTTCCAAAGCTCATCTCACCTAATTCAGGGAAGAGAGGTGCAGCATCTTTGACAGGCCTACTTACCTTTCTTAGTGCTATGGCCCCAGCACCCAAAATTCATCTAGCACAGAGTGGATGCTCAACAAATATTCCATGAAATGTATCTAGCACAGAGTGGGAACTCAATATTCAGTGAATGAATGGGCATAAATTGAAATCATAACTTAGAAAAGATGCTTCCTTTTAACAG
The DNA here is from genome assembly GCA_963573935.1 of Arctocebus calabarensis. Lineage (NCBI taxonomy): Eukaryota > Metazoa > Chordata > Mammalia > Primates > Lorisidae > Arctocebus > Arctocebus calabarensis. The sequence goes on from CAUYON010133143.1 coordinate 14,458, forward strand.
CCAAAACCACTTCAGATTTGTCAAACACAAATCCTACTCTGTTGTCAGAGTCTCTAGGCCCTCAGGTAAGTAGAGAAGAGCCTTGAGGACTGGGATGTGCCACATCCTCCCCTGTTTTGTCAGCAGAACTGCAGAGCCACCTGCAGAGGGCCACCTGACAGATCTGAAGTCCTATTCTCTCATTATACAGATGATGAAACCAGATTCCAGAAAGGGAGGCTGACCTGCCAGGTCACACATCCAGGCCTTTGGCTCCCAGGCCAGCGGGAGCTTTTTCCAAAAAACTGTGTGGTCCAGGTGGAGAAGGAAAGAGAATGAAATGAATGAGGCAAACCAGACAGCTGTGACGGAGTATGTCCTGCTGGGGCTACATGAGCACCGAGACCTGGAGGTGGTCCAGTTTGTGCTGTGCCTGGGCATCTACTCAGTGAACCTGCTGGGCAACTCCCTCCTCATAGGACTGAACATACTGGACCCCCACTTGCACCACCCCATGTACTTCCTCCTCAGCAACCTCTCCCTCATGGACATCTGTGGCACCTCCTCCTTCGTGCCTTTCATGCTTGTCAACTTTCTGAAAGCCCAAAGAACCATCTCCTTCCCCAGCTGCGCCCTGCAGATGTATCTGACCCTAGCGCTGGGCTCTACAGAGTGCTTGCTCCTGGCAGTGATGGCCTACGACCGTTACACAGCTATCTGCCAGCCACTGAGGTACCCGTTGCTCATGAGTGGACAGACATGCATGCAGCTGGCAGTGCTGAGCTGGGCGACAGGCTTTGCCAACTCCCTGCTACAGTCCATCCTTGTCTGGCGCCTCCCCTTCTGTGGCCACAACATCATCAACCACTTCTTCTGTGAGATCTTGGCAGTGCTAAAACTGGTGTGTGGGGACATCTCCCTCAATGCGCTAACAATGATGGTAGCCACAGTTGTCCTGACGCTGGCCCCACTTCTGCTCATCTGCCTGTCCTACATTTTCATCCTGGCTGCCATCCTTAGAGTCCCCTCTGCTGCAGGCCGGCAGAAAGCCTTCTCCACCTGCTCTGCCCACCTCACAGTGGTGGTGATTTTCTATGGAACCATCTCCTTCATGTACTTCAAGCCCAAGGCCAAGGACCCCAAGTTGGATAAGATTATTGCATTGTTCTATGGGGTTGTAACACCCTCACTGAACCCCATCATCTACAGCCTGAGGAACGCAGAGGTGAAAGCTGCTGCTGCGGCTCTACTGGGAGGCCGCCTGCTCTCCAGGAAAGCATCTGCCTGCTACTGCTTCCCTCCGTCTCTGTCAGTCAGCCCAGGCTAAGTTATGTTGTGGCAATGATCTCAAATCTTCAGTGGCTTAAAATCATCAAGCTTTGTTTCTTGCTCACAGTACAGGGCCATTAGAGGCTGGCAAGGGTTCTGCTCTGATCTGTAGTCTTCATCCCTGGGATTCAGGGTGACAAAGCAGCTACCATCTGGAACACTGCTGGTCATCATGACAAAAGGAGGGAAAGGGGAGTGACAAAGCCTGCACTGATGTCTTTTAGAGCTTCCACTCAGAAGTGCCATGTGTTACTTCCACTTCCACATCATGGGCCCACGCAATGGCCAACAAGGCACATAACCACATCTAACATCAAAGGGGAGAAGCACAACTATCATGTGTCTGTAAGGAAAGAGAGAGAAGACCAAGAGACTGGTGAATAGCCTAATGACCCTACACCATCCTCCAGTGTCAATCCAATATGGCTACTAGAGATTTGGCTTCCTTTTCCCAGACTGTCCATCCTTCACAGGCTCCTGCTGGGTTAATTGTCCCAACAAAGCTCCAGTTAGCTCACTTGTGGTGGCTTTGTACTGAGCTGACCAAACTGGTTTGGAAGTGTGCTTCCCAGAGTTTTCTCCCCTGTGTGGCTCTGAGTTAGGGCTGACCTCAGAGAAATAAGCTTATCTGGAAGGCAAAAGTGAGAGCACCAGACACTGCGGGAGTGCTCACATGTTGTCACTAAATTTATGGCTTACCTGGTATGTGCAGCCCATCCAGGCCCCACCAGATCATCTTCTTCAACTGCCTGAGTCTTGCGTCAAGTGCAGATCCATGGCAAAGGTGCCAGCTTCTCACGCAGGACACCAGTGTCACTGAGAAGGAAGGCATAAGAGCCAGACCAGGTCTAGTCTGTCCTCCTGGGTTCTGGTTTGCCCTTCTCTCCCTACATTCACACTCAGATCTCCTTCCCTACTGCCAGCCCGGCTGACGTGCAGCCCAGGCCTGACACCAGTTCAGAGGTAGCTGCTTTGTCCGGGCTTCTCCAACTGTTCCCATGACTGTATAGGTCTAAATCTCCATAATATAGTCCCTTACCACTCATAGTGGTTCTGCTAGTTTGGTCAAACCCCAATTGATTCATCCACCTTCTGATCAAGAACATTTGATTGCTCCCCATTACCACAGCATTAAGTCCAAATTCTTCTGCAGAGTCATCAAGGCTCTCCAGACTGACCCCGCTTGCTTCTTCAGCCTGATTTTTCCTACTACACCCGTCACATGGCCAGTCCCCGGACTACATCATTTGTACTGCCTGCACCTCCATGTCTCTGCTGATGCTGTTCTCAGATGACATCTGGGGCCAGTTTTCAAAGCCCATCTACTTAGAGTAGATAGTCATCTCTTTCCCTCGACTTTCCTGTTGCAGTTCGACATTGTTCTCTTCATGTCCTACCTGTCCATACCTGTCCAATCCTGACTTGCATTTGTGACATTTCACCACCTTGTGAGCTCCTCAGGGCAGTATTCAGGCAGGTGTGATTCACCTCCCACAGAGCTTTCCCTGTGGAACGTCTGCTGAATGGAGCTATCACTCAGAAGCTCTGGTGACATCACCACCTGCAGATTGAAGGCGGTACCACTTAATGTGCCCCAGGCAATATAAGGCAGTCAGGAGTCTTGTTCCAATTGTGTGCACAGATATGTTCAAGAGAGCAGCAGTATCCACCAGCCAAAGCACCGTGTTCAAGGCTAGCATGGAATGTTTGGATCATGGGTTCTCCCCAAATGAGACAAGTCAGGACAGCAAGGATCCCCATTTGGGTAACCAAGAGACCAGGATTCCAGGCCTGGTTCAGCTGCCATGCCCAGCACTGCTCCCCACCCCAGGAATCCCACAGGTACCTCAAACTGTCCCAAACTGAACTCTATCCTCCCACCTACAGTGGTGTCACCATCTCAAGGAATGGCACCATCACCCCCCAGTCAGAAACATGGCAGTCATCTTAGACTTTCCATTGTACCTCATCACCCCATGCTGCCAGTCACTAAGTCCTATAGAGTTCACCCCCCAATAGCTCTTAAATTGGTTCCCTTCTTTCCACTGACATCATGTTAATCAAGAAGCCTTCACCATTTCTCTCTTAAATATCACAACAGCCATGTCACTGCACACTTGTCTCCCAAATCCATCCTCTGCCCCACCATCAAAACACCAATCTGATCATGTTACTTTCCTCCTTAAATCTCTCCAATGGCTCCTCATTTCCTGTAGAATAAAGGCTATACTTCCCCCATCTGCGCAACCACATCACTACTCACCTCCACTGCCTACTACATACACACACCACACCCTGAAGTATCCTGAGTAAATTATCAGTCTTTCCTGCCACTGCATCTGCCCCTTGCCATTCCCTCCCCATCTTCAAACACTTGGTGATCTTTAGGGACATATAATAGACATCATGTGCCAGGCACTGTGTTAAGTATTCTAAGTGCTTTGCTCACTGGGGTCCAGATGAAATGATGGAAATCTCAAGGGAGGAATGCAATGTGGACCCTGGTGACCATAGAGAACATTGTCCCAACATCTTGACATTATAGCAACTTATTTAATCCCCATTCAAACCCCACCACCACCTTTCCCAGGAAGTCCCTTGTGACCCCAACATTTCCAAGTTCTGCCTCCCTCTTCAGTGCCTTTGGTGCCTTCTGCACTCTGAATCCAGCTATTGGTATTCAAGCATCCTTGTGACCTATACATCTTAATAAGATGGAATAGTACTAGGGGATAGGAACAGATACCCAGTCCATACCCCCTCACTCCTTCTCACCATTCTCTGCTCAGTGGCCCTAGGAAGAGAAGTGATTACAGAAAACAGAACAATGGATGTTTCCCTATCTTTTTTACTTCAAAAACCTAGGCCCTGAAAGGTCCAGCAAAAACTTAGGGCATAGATAATAAGATTTGGGGAAAAATAAGATACATGAAAGCAAGGCTTCCTCACCTCCATATTAACAAAAGGGGGAGGAAGAGAGAGGAGGCAGGAATGTAGAGAGTACTGGCACAAAGTGTACCGAAAGGGAGGGCCCTGGAGAGGTTTGCAGGATTTAAACGGTGGAGCAACTCATGTCTTTTTTGTCAAGTAAAACCCAGAACACAACCCCTGAGTAGAAATAACTTCAAGGTATGTCTGGCTAGTCAAGGCCTCAGATAACCTCATGGGTCTTTGCATATGGCCTGGGTGTGGTGAAGAGAACCTCAGGAATGAATGAGTTGTGGAGATGAGAACAGGAAACCTCCCTGCACCTCAGATGACCTGTTGGGACCTCTAACTGGGGACCAGGCAGAATGATGGAAATCTCAGGGGACTAATGAAGTATGAACACTGATGACCATAGAGAACACTCCCTTGACATCTTGGCAACATGTAAGACTCACAGAACCTACTATGATCCTTGTGGGAAAAGAAAGAAACCTTGAATTGACAAATGATCTTTTCTGGCACCCAGGAAAAATGGGGACTCAAAATAGAAGTTATTTCTAGTAATACTTCTTAAGATGTGTACCCGCTACTCCAATTTCCTGGGACCTTGGTTTCCTTTGTGTTGGGTGTGGACACCACAGGAAGGTTTGTCTGATATAAAACATCTCAGCACATGCACACACATGCCCAAGCAAGCACACACATGCACACACCTCAGCTACTGCACACTGGGGTCAATAGGAATTGAGGAACAGGAATTAAAAAGTGTTTAGAATGAAAACAGGTAACACATGAGAAAGAGACAGGTTCTTTTGTGGTGGGCAAAAGCCTCAGACGGCAGCTCTCAGCAGCTCATTGTGGCTGGGATCCCATCACCCCTGCTAATTTCCTCAGATTCCCTCTTTCCCCCCCACCCCTCTTCCACATTCTTGACCCCAGGAAAAAAGGCCGCACACAATCAGTACATACTTCATTGGAGACACATAGACTCCACCTGCATTAACTCAGGACACCAGCCACCCCAGCATGCCTGAGTTCCATCCATCCCTGCAATCCCTCCTTCCCAGCACAGCCCAGGCCAAATGCCACCCCTGGGGAGGAAGCCTGAGGCCCCAGAGTTGCTGAGCCTCTGGGGAAATCTGGGCACTCAAGTTTCCCCAAGATAGATTCCATTTCCTCTGAAATGCCACCATGTTCCTGAAAGGGCTTTGTCTCCCTGGGAAGGAATCCACATCTTTAGGAGGGCTCCACATCCCTGGGAAAGACACTTTGGTCCTGAGGGGGCTCTGTGCCCTGCATAGGTTCCAGTCCTTATGAAAGACTCCATGGACACAGGAGGACACCAAGCCTGCAAGAAGTTCTCCACGTACTGTTAAGGGCTCAAGGTCCCTGGAAGAGTTCTAAGTCCTTGAAAAAGGCTCCATATCCTGAAGAAATACAGCTTGTCTCTTGTCTTTGGGAGGGCTCCATGCCCCCAGGAAGGATTCCTATCCCCCCAGGGCCAGGCCCAAAGCCCCTCTCAGCTGGCACAGATGCTGTTGACAGTGGCCCCTCCTGGGCCCACAAGACCCAGCTCCTCCTGTTCGTTGATGCATAGCTGATAACCACAGCCCCGGGCCCGCCCTCCAGATGGGACCCTGTGGTCAGTCTTGGGACGAGGGGGCAACAAGAAGCCCACACTTCCAGCAATGAGCATATGCCAAATGCTGTGAATATAGAAGTAGTTGTCCCGGGTCTCCACAAAAGCATAGAGGAGGACAGCGCTGCCTGCAATCAGGCTGCCTGGGCACAGGTAGAAAAGCCAGCGGCGCCACGTTGGTGGATAGCAGTGCCGGCGGCGGACGCTGCGTACTGTCTGGGGAGAGCAGAGAAATGGGGGTCAGGAATGTGAGACCCAGGTACTCAAACCACAGCTGGTCACCTCAGGCTTCCTCTGAGCCCTGGCGGAAGACCTAAAGGCACCTGCCAAGACTGGGGTGGGCACTGTGGGCAGTAGGTGCTGATGACAGAGTCTAAGCCCACCTTACACTGGAGACCTGACCCCCCAGGGCCCTGCACCCAAATCCTGCCAAGAGCTCCCCACAACCCTCCTCACCCTTACCCAGGCAGTGGCCAAGATTCCCAAGGCGAAGAGACTGGGTCCGAGCAGGTTCCAGAGTCCATGCCGGTCCAGCTGCAGAGCCATAGACAGCAGCATGGCCCCCAGCAAATACAGCACCTAGAGAAAGAAGACTCCCGGGCTGGGCTAGAGCCAGGCCATAGCACTCCAGGGGCTAGGCCAGGATGGCAAGAGGCACTTGGAAATGTCCCCAGGGAGAGGTCAGGAGTGGACTTCAATAGACTTGGCTATGGTTGTCCCCCAGGGCCCACTCTGGACTGACCTGCTTGACCACGGGCTGTAAACGAGCCATGGCAATGACAGTAACCCACACAGACATTAAGGAGCCCAGGAAATCACAGAACTGCAGCACATCGTAGTCCATGATGCAGAAAACCACAATGCCTGGCTGGTCACAGGCATGGTAGAACTGGAGGAAGAAATGGAGGCCATTGAGAGAACTAGAGGTAGAGGTCCTGGTCTACAAAACTGGAGGAGGTCACAGGGGGTGTGCTGCTGTCAGAAAAGCAGCGGCAGAGGTCATGGGTGAGGAGAACTGGGAAATGCCTGAATGCTCTTCTCCTGAGGAGAAGAATGTAGTAAGGAGGGCTGATCTGCGTCATAAGCCGTATGTATCTCACAGTCCTGACCCTGGTCCTTCTGGAATGTGCTGTGCAGTCTTCCAGGCCAAGGAGTCCAGATAACTCCAGCTGAGGCCAATTCCCTCTCCTCACCATGCGCCCCTCCTATAATCCTCAGCCCTGACCGAACCTCGGTGCCAGCCAACACTGCAAACCTCCCCTACACATCCAGTTTCCTGATATTAGTCTCTAAACAGGACTTCACTCCCAGGACTTTATCATACTGTCCCACCTGATGTGGACCAGGAGGTACACAGTAAGAAAGAAAGCAATCCCTAAGGCCACTGTGAGAAGTATGACACTCACACCATGGGGAAGAATATAGAGAATCCTCTCTCCTGTGGAGAACACAGTAGAGTAGGCGGTTGAAGAGGTTCAAGGGGAAGCAGGGAACACAAGTAGAACTGGACTGAGCTATATTGGACACCCTAATTCAGGAACAAAGTTCTGCCATTAGCCCCACTTTGGTCTGTGGTCCCAACCTGTGTCTCTCTGGACAATGCCAAGGCTTCTGGAATTCTGTGTTCTCTTACTTGTGTACAAGGTTGTCCAGGGATAACCTGTGCTCTATTCATCATAGAACCTTTCTGTCACCTTTCTCAGAATTTCTAGGTAGAATTCATGTGATTTCAGTAGTTATTGAGCCAGGCAATAAGGACATGCATAGTTGTAAGAATGTCTTTGGTGCAAAGATAATGAGAACACATATCCCTTTGTGGACTTTCTAGCTACCATGTGCCTTATGAGCCCATCAAAAAGATACTAGATAGGACCTCTGAGGACAAATAGCTCCAGATTGAGGACAAACATCATAGGGTTGTTCTCACTCCTTTCATCAGTTTTCCTAATATCAGTTTTGAACTATGTTAGGAAGAATGGCTTGTTATGGTGATGGAAGCAGGGTTAAGAAAATGAGAAAAAAAAAAAAGAAAATGAAAAGGTTATAACTGTAGAAAAAAGGTTTTGACCTATATAGATTTATCAAAATCTACTCATTGGAGCTGACCTTGAACCATGTCAGCAGACATTATGAGATCAAAAGTTTCTTAAGATTCTATGACTCAATCTTGATCTCCGTCTCAGCACGCTACCCTAGGTCCTCTGGGAACCATGGCTACTGAGGACATCTTGTAAGAGACAAATTGGTGTAGTTGCAAGCAGGGTTGGGTTACCTCAGGCTGAATGAAGCTTGGGCAAGAAGATTGAGTATTGTGGCATCCAATGGTGGACTTTGATGTGGCTTAATCAATGATGGAAGAGGTCCTTTGGGCATTGCTTTCAGCCCAAATCATTTTCTTTATCATCTATTAAAAGGCAGCCCTAAGTCACAAGGGCTCTTATCCCAAAACAGAGGTGGCCTTTCAGATCTCACGGAGAGGTCTCCAGGCCCCTCAGAGGCATGTCCTTTAGTTGTGGGTAGAAGGCAGGGATATATAGCTCAGGAAAGAGGTAGCTGAGCAAGCCCTTCACTCACAGGCAGCAATGGAGTCTCCATAACTTCTGGAAAGAATGGAAAGGAGAGAAACCAGTCTCCTATTTGAATGAGAAAGTGGAGGAAAGGTCAGGAAGAATGAGGTAGAAAAGAAATATTATATAACAAACTCATATCACAAGTAATGACATCCAATCTTAATTCAACAGCATCACCTCCCACTTAGAGAAAAGCAAGTGGGAAAGTGAACTAGGTTTGCTGTGAAAACTTACAGAATTCAGCACAAATGCAGGGTTGCCCCCTACAGAACTGGAAAACATACCCAAAAGTCAAGTCTCTAGAGACAAAGGATGAAAAAGAAATTGCTCACATTTCCTTTGACCCTATTAAAGATTTCATCCAGCCATTCAAATTGCAAAAAAATATAAAGAGAAGGGAGAAGCTAGGATCTTAGAAAAAGAAGATAGAGGCAGCACCTGTAGCTTAGTGGGTAGGGCGCCAGCCACATACACCAAGGCTGGTGGGTTCGAACTCAGCCCAGGCCTGCTAAAACAACAATGACAACTGCAACCAAAAAATAGCCAGGCGCTGGGGCAGGCGCCTGTAATCCTAGCTACTTGGGAAGCTAAGGCAAGAGATTTACTTAAGCCCAAGAGTTTGAGGTTACCATGATGCCATGACACTCTACCAAGGGTGACATAGTGAGTCTCTGTCTCAAAAAAAAAAAAAGAAGAAGAAGATAGAATAAAAAGGGAAATCACTGGGAAATTCTGAGTTTCTTTCCTTTAAATTTTAAGCAGTAAGACTTAAATTTGTATGTTATCTTCTTTCTTTTCTTCCACTTTTGAGATAAAGAATTTATTTCCTGGGCAGCACCTGTGGCTCAAAGGAGTAGGGCGCCGGCCCCATATGTTGGAGATGGCGGGTTCAAACTCAGCCCCGGCCAAAAACCGCAAAAAAAAAAAAAGAATTTATTTCCTGCAGGAAGAGACTGCCTAGGAATGAGGCTGCAGCAAGTGGGTGTCCTATACTTCTAAATAGGCTTGTTAGTTGGGGGACATGGTTCCCTCTTAAAATATTATTAAATTGAGAAAATAAGTTCTTGCCAGGAACTTTTCAGAGACATTTCATGTGGGTCCATATCAGCAGCAGAATATTTGAATATGCCTAAGAGATTTGTTTTTCAACTCTTTCTATGTGCTGATTCATTGGAAGTTAATGTAGTTCCCAAATAAATCAGTATTTTGGTCTTTTTATATTTTAAGCTATAGGACATTGATTGTTCTCTGCCTTTAAGACCAGACATAAGCACTATAGGGCATGAAATTACCCAATACCATTTTATGATTTGGATTTTATTTTAAAGCACTAATTTTACACTTCAGACTTACCCAAGGACTTGGCTCTACATGCCCAACTTTCAAATTTATAAAAGGAAATTTCCAAAAGGTTCTGTGAAATGGATGTATAATAAATCCTTCAATCTCAGATAAGGGAGAATAAATATCAGCAGGAAAAAAGCAAAGCTGAATCACCAAATATTGAAGACATATCTAGAAGAATAACTAATTGAGGGCTGATTATTTTCTAGAAATTTATCTACACTGAAAGAAGAGTTAAAGAAAAATGGAAATATTGTCTCTGGAGTGGAGAGATTTTAGAGGAATCATCTCACTAATATTCTACGACTGGTTATTCTCCAAGTATACTAAAAGGTTAAAGAGATTGTTTAAGGTTATAAAAAATCTACAGGGGGAGAATTAAATTAAAATTGTAGTATGAGGGGATAGTTCTACCAAAGATTGTGGGGTAATTTTCCTACATAATTTTCATTCCTTTTGTCACCAGTAATAAAATGTGGTAGAAATTAGACAGAAAAATGGGGGAATTTAAGAAAAGGCATTTAAACTACAAAATGGCTTCTAATATAATTCTAATCTAAGATGATAAATTCCTCTGATTAGGACATTATTTATGAAGTAATTTGGGAAAATTATCCTAAATTAGTTTGGGGGGAATTTTACATTTTTATAACCATATAGTTCATCTAATGCTCCAAAATGGGCATCCAGGCACCACAGACTATAAAACTGTAAATGCAAACATATTTGCTCCACATAAAGTCTAGAATATTTGCACTCGCGAGATAATGGAACTCACTGTTGCTGTCTTATTTTCATTTTTCTGCTTCCATTTTCTCTGGAAGCAGTTATAGGGTTTTGCCAAGGGACCCTGAGAATTACTTGTGATGGTCTGAGAAACAGCAGGAGTAATGAGAAGGTAGGCTCACAGCCAGGACGGCAGCAATCAGCCTGATAGGCTGCACAGTCCTAGGATGTCAGCTCTGTCTAGGTCTTTTGGGATCTGAGTCCAAGGACCTGAGTAGCCCTGTGAAGGATGTGTGGCTTGAACTGTAAGGTTAGAGCTATACACCTGAAATGTCTGATATAGTTCCCCTGGTGGTTTTTTATAATTGGTTTGTTTACATTTTCTTATCTCTTCATTGGTGCTTGCTTATCTTTTAAGAATCTGGGGAGAGGCTTGGCGCCTGTGGCTCAACGGGCTAAGGCGCCAGCCACGTACACCTGAGCTGGTGAGCTCGAATCCAGCCAGGGCCCACCAAACAACAATGGTGGCTGCAACCTAAAAATGGCCGAGTGTTGTGTTGGGCGCCTGTAGTCCCAGCTACTTAGGAGGCAGAGGCAGGAGACTTCGCTTGAGCCCAGGAATTGGAGGTTGCTGTGAGCTGTGATGCCACAGCAATCTACCCAGGGTGACAGCTTGTGGCTCTGTCTCCAAAAAAAAAAAAAAAAAAGAATCTGGGGAGAACTAATGAACTGAGGTCATGTGTTTCTGAACATAATCTTGGATTTATAAGAAACTGAAGTCAGGACTCAGTGCCCATAACACAGTGGTTATGGTGCCAGTCACATGCACCGAGGCTGGCGGGTTCGAACACAGTCTGGGCCAGCTAAACAATAATGACAACTGCAACAAAAAAAATAGTGGGCATTGTGGTGGGTGCCTTGTAGTCCCAGCTACTTGGGAGGCTGAGGCAAGAGAATTGCTTAAACCCAAGAGTTTGAAGTTGCTGTGAGCTGTGATGCCACTGTATTCTACAGAGGGGGACACAGTGAAACTCTGTCTCAAAAAAAAAAGAAAAGAAACTGAAGTCAGGTCAGAGCTCTATCAATGCATGCTCAGTACCCTAACACAAGAGGAGCAATAGAGATTAGTGACGACAGCCTGAGGGAGAATCTTGGTTCACCAAGATTGTATAGTAGAATATTCATCATCCA